>LAPY01001742.1:20581-49890 GCA_000970635.1 Eragrostis tef
GCCGCCGAGGAGGTCCGCCTCCGCGCCGCCGGCGTCGGCCCCGTCGGCGCGCTGCTCACGCGGTGCCCCGTGCTGTCCAGGCTCGTCCTCCGCATGGACAGGTGAGGAAACCAAAACACACAAACGAAACCTCGGCCACCGCGCCACGGATCCGTCCGGCCCCGGCGGCGCCTTCGAGATCGATGAGTTCATCTCTGGATCGGCGCGCGCGTTCATGGATCGGCTGACATGACGACATAGGACTCGATGCCTAACGTCGCACGATCTATCGAAATGGGGAGGGGAACTAACAAACCAACATCGAATTCTCACTGAATTAACCATAACCTGTCTGATCTAGTGCCATGAGATCTGTTACTTTGGATCTTTGAGCGGTCCCTGGTTAGATTCATCTAAACACAATTGTGCAGCACCAGCAGGCTGTCCAAGGGAAGAAAGGGTGGTATCAAATATATGATCGATGCTCAAGAGCTTATCTGATCTGGTGGATGCGATTTGCCTTGTGAAGTTCTTAGTGCTGATTGCCATGAGATCGGTTCCTGGTTAGATCTGACAATAGGGAGTATAGATCTGGTACACCGTGTAGCTTGGATGCACAATCAACTTGTGCTTGATGTTAGACAGTGGGGCGACTAGTGGATCAGGCTGAAAATTGGTGTTGATGATAAAAGGACATAGATCTCTGAATGTTTGGCTTGTCAGGCAATGCGTTTGGTAGATTCCGACTTAAGAACGGTTTGTCTGAAATTCATGATTGAGTAGGTTGGACTGGTAGGATTATTGGACTAACAGAGAAAGTATGCCGTTCTACCAAAACGGGAGCAAAGTGCTGATCTTGTCTGACTGTTTGCCTGAATATAATTTAAGAAAAAGTAACCAAGTCTTGTGCTGTTTACTTTTGCAGTGGATAATACGTTAGATCTAGTTCGCCTGGTGCTGAATTCATATATTTAGAAATATATGTTTCAGTTTATTTGATTGGCTGTTCTAACCGTATGTTCCTTTTTACATTTGCAGTGATGTTGATGCCACAATGCTCGCTTGCATTGCATTTTCCTGCCCTAATTTACAGACCTTGGATATCAGCATGGCAAATAACGCAGTCAACCGTATAACTGGGTATGCTGAAAACGTGTACTGATTAATTTGTGCGATCATCTTTCCATAAATTCTGTTCAACACCTGATTCTGAATGTTTGCACCCCTGAACATTGAATGTGAACATAAAAGTTTATGATCAGTATCTAGTACACAACCTTTTACAATGTGTAGTACCGAACTCTTAGTGCTATTTCCCGGATATTCAGTGTGTTTGTTTCATGCTGCTTCGCATATATATCTTTGCAGTTTATTGTTACCATACATGTCATCTGAAATATACCTGCATCTCAGTTAGTTTGGGTTGATTAGTATCTAGTACACATCTTTTACAATCTGCAGTACCAGACTGTTAGTGCTATTGCCTAGATATTCAGTGTGTTCGTTTCATGCTGCTTTACGTATCTTTGCAGTGTATTGTCACCATACATGTCATCTGAACTATACCTGCGTCTTAGTTTATAAGTGTTAAGGCAGTATTTTAAGTTTGGGTCAATCTTTTAAATGATGTGCCCTTTTCCACAGGGATGAGCTGACTAGGTTTGTTTCGGAGAAGCGGTCTCTCTCAGATCTTAAATTAGAGGGCTGTAGTAGTCTTGGTTTTCTCAATATTAGCTCTTCAAGCCTTTCAGTGCTTTGGTTATCAGGTCTTTGTTCCCTTTCCAAAGCGGTACGTGTGACACTCTTGCGGTTAATTGCTTGATCATTGATCTGATGTCTTGCATGAATTCATTGAGATATTGACTTCATGCAGGTCATAAACTGCTCTAACTTGGATGAGCTCTCACTGGCCTTTCCAAAACAAAATAATGATTCTACTGATCTTATTGCTCTAATGGATAGTCTGGGCCGTACCTGCCAAAACTTGAGAAACATGCACATCTCATCAATTCATTTATGCAATGAAGCCGTGTTTCGTATAACTTCGTATAATGCCTTTCCCAAACAAAATAATGATTCTACTGATCTTATTGCTCTAATGGATAGTCTGGGCCGTACCTGCCAGAACTTGAGAAACATGCACATCTCATCAATTCACTTATGCAATGAAGCCGTGTTTGCTCTCGAGAGTGCTAATCTCAGGTATCTTCAGTTCTTCACATCTTCCCGTGATCCTTCTGGAATGTTTCGTGCTTTTCCACCTTTATGCTGGAAGAATCTTTCTTTGAAGCTAGTTTACCTTTCTATCAACCACTTATTTTATTGTTTTATTTGTTTTCCAACAGAGGCCTATGCATGCTGTCCTTGATTCTTGGTTCAAAAATAACAGATGCAGCTGTTGCATCTATTGTTCGTTCCTGTGCAAGCTTGGAGTTGCTTGATTTAAGTGGGTAAGTACCATTTTATGGGGTCTAATTTTTTGATATCACCAACCATTTATGTTTAGTTCCTGACTTTTATATGTGCTTACATCTTCAGATCCAGCATTACTGACAATGGGCTTGGGATGATCTGCAAGTCATTCCCTCATACTCTAACCCGGCTCCTCCTTGCTTTGTGCCCAAATATCACCTCATGTAAGTCTTAAACTTTCACAGAGCCATGCTCATTCTACTTCAAAGATGTCATTGATGATACCCGTAAAAATGCTAAATGTTCTCAATTCATGTCATTTCCAGGTGGGGTGCAGGCGGCTGCAACACAGTTACCACTCCTTCGACTCCTGGACTGTGGCAAGAGCTTATGTGTGAAACCCCAGCCTGAAGCTGGGAGATCATACTTCGGTGACATCACTGGAGGGATCAAATTCTGCTCCAAACTAGCGACCCAGAAAAAACAGCAGGCTACTTACGAAAAGCTGATCATAAAGCACACTAATCTGAGGAAACTCAGCCTTTGGGGCTGTTCTGCAATTGATGTAAGTGTTTCACATTTGCAATCACCAATTCATCTGTATTTTGGTTTGCTGACATAATGAATCTGTGAACTCATTGGTGCTTTCATGCATGACAGGCCCTGTATGTGAACTGTCCAGAGCTGGTTGATCTGAACCTGAACTCGTGCACCAACCTTCATCCAGGTGCGATGCAATGCCGCAACGTTATTACTTTTGTTGCACGGTTCAGAATGCTTAGCACTAGACATCAATTTGCGATGGGAGTCTAACAAACTTGAGAAACCTTGTGCAGAACGATTGCTTCTTCAGTGTCCAAACTTGAAAGATGTGCACGTCTCTGGGTGCCGTGACATGCTGATAGGAGCGATCAGGAACCAGGTACTGCTTGCTCAAACCTGTTGGACACATTGACAAATTTCCTTGGCTACTCATTGGCCCATGGAATTCTTGAGTTAAATCACCATGACCCATCGCTGATCATAAGGCATCATCTTTGGATCTCTTTGACAGGTTCTGAACGAGTTCGCAATGGCAGAGCCCCGGATGTCCTGCAAGCGCCTGGCTGACGGGTCGAAGCGAGTCCAAGTTCCTCACTTCATGCTAGAACAGGTAAGAAATACGCTGCACTTCTCAAACCCCTGATGCGCCCATACCAAACCTGTGCAGCGTTTCGTCGACCGTCTTTCTCACTTGTGCGATCGACCGTCTCTTCCAGGTTCTGGAGGAGAACGAGAAAGGGCGAGGATCTCGGCGGAGCCAGTGTACCGTTCACATCGCCTAGGTGTGTTGAGCCAGCCGGTGGCGGTGACGTGAGGCCCTGGCGCTCGGCATTGTCGTCGTCGTCTTCAAGCAGCATGAATCAAAGCCTTTGTTTCTGTATGTGCCTGTCATTGGGTGTGTGTTGTATCTTTATTCTTGCTATATAAACTTCTCCTTGTGTTTAGCTTGTGGAGTCTGTAGAACAATAACTGTATGCTCTCAAACCTTTGTTCTTTCATCTAGGATAATAACTGTTGAAATGAACCAACAGATTATTTTCATCTTCACTTGCCCGTTGGAAAGGCAGTGGTCTAGAACAATTTTAAAATCAGGCCCGTCATGCGTCTGTATGTATATTGTCAATGACAACTGACGGCTGCTGCTTTGGCTGTCCGAGTCCTGTCAATATGCACTGCACGAGGGGCTTCCCTGCAAAAGTGCCGAGCCACATTTCGATTCGGATTTTGGTTTCTTCTGTAGAGATTCACACTTCGATTCCGTTTCGGGAGTAGCTGCCAAAACCTATATTAGCTGTTTGTGATCGCAAGTTCCTATCACTAGATTCGACGAGGGAACGGAGGGAGGGAGAGCGCAGCCAGCCATGGAGTTGACGAGCTCTGTAACGTCCACGGCGGCGCAGGCGCGGCTGCTCCGGCCGCCGCCGTCAGGTCGCCGGTCCGGCCTGCCTGGTAAGAGATCCCTGCGCGTCTCTTGGCCTCCCAACTTTCCTGGTTCCCCAAACTGATTGGCTGTGATTTTGCTCCGTGCCCAAATCAACTGCCTCCCTACTTCCCCCAAGTAGCAGGGTAGGTTGAGCCCTGTTGCAGACCACCGCTGCAGATCAGTTTTAGTGTCGCCTGCTAGCTAGTCACTATGATGCAACGAATTTACCCTCCGGCCTGGCTGGTAAGAGATCTCTGCGCTTCTCTTGGCCTCCCAGCTCTCTTGGTTCCCCAAACTAGGTTGCTGTAACTTCGCTCCGTGCTCAAATCAACTGCCTCCCTGCTTTCCCCAAGTAGAAGGGTAGGTAGGTTGCCGGTATGAGCCCTGCTGCAGATCGCCACCGCACACCAGTTTTAGTGTCGCCTGCCAGTTATGATGCAACGCATTTATAGCTTATTCCTGTGATTTCTCCTCCTAACTCTGAACGCTTGCGCCTCCTGCTGTTTCATTCAAAAACTTGTCCTGAAGCCCTGCTAGCTTACATTGTCATCTGGCTGCTTTCTCATGCATTGTTGCGATGGTTTTCATCTCTGTCAATCTCTTCATTTGGCCTTAACACAGCTCAAATGTGCAATTTTGCTGCCTCTTCAGGATGCATTTCTTTCCGAAGTTATGCTGTTCGAAACAAAGAGATGCCTTCACTCAATGCCACGTTTCGACAGCCATTTCCTTTGCAGCCAGTTGCTCCATCTGCAAAGGAGAACAAGAAACAAAATGTGAGTGGCGTTTTACTTCTTTGTGCAGTTTGTATACGTGTATTTCCCACGTCAACTCTCATCTCATTTTATTTATTTATCCCAGGTTCCTTTCTATCAGAGACAAGAAGCTCCACAGATAGAGGCTAAGTAAGCTACCTTTTCCAGTGACAAAGAAGAAACTTCTACTTCATAACTAGTCTACTCGATCATTAAGTTGTCTATTTCCTTATTGTGGTAAAAATAGATGTTTAATTGTTTGGTTCTCTGTGATTTTTTTTATGGAATACATTAGAAAGCTGCGCACTATTGCATTAAGTAGGGAGCGATTTCGGGATTTCGCTCTGTTTACTGTTAGAAAATCATTGCTTCACCCTTTCAGTTACTTTTGAGAGTATTTGAACCAGCTAGAATCAAAAGTCTTGGTGCAGTCAGGCGAACGAGAAAAATTGTGTCACAGAATGAAATGAAACCTTGAATTGTTAGTTTAACTGTCCTTGAAGTCTGGAACACAATCGTACAAGTGATTCAGACGTAAATCCTGATGTTATAGCTCCAAATTGATAATGCCATGTTTTTCTTATACAATTGCCAGCAGTTACTCACTGCACATATCCCCAAAAGAATCCGCAGAATCCCTGATTTTCGTAAATAAATATTTCTGAATCACTAGAAAATAAGCTGATGCCACCAGCTGCGGAAAATTGAGAAAAGGCTTCTTCTGTGATATTTCTGCATCGGCTTGTTCGGATTTGTTTCTTTTATGGGACAAAGTAAACACAAACTATTCCACAAATATGGATAGGTCTTCTTGGTCGTAGGTCATTAGCCTTGCTGTTCAGACATGCTTTCCCCTTCTTCTCTTCTTGCCTCTCTTAATGTCATTGTAAGACTTCTTCGTTTTCAAACTCTTTCTTAATGAAATACATGCATGACATGTTCTCAAAAAACAAAATTAAGGTTTTATATTCTTATTTGATGCTATAGATGTTAAACTTCGACATCTGATATACTAACAAAAGTTGGCTTTAATCTTGAAGGTCGATGGAGGAGGTGTATGACTCTTTGGCGGAACACCTTGTTTCTGTCCTAAAGAATCTTGAACATGTTGACTCAAAGTAAGCCCTTTTCCTCCTCTCTTCTTTCTCTCTCTTTTCCCTGTTTCTGTTCCTTCGTTTTTTTTTGGTTGGTTTGTATCTTGTTTGTTTTGGCCTTTTTGGTTGGGTCCTGCAGGTTTCATCTCTAGCCTACCCCAACTTGCTTGGGATAAAAAGGCTTTGTTGTTGTTGTTGTTGTTGTGTTTTTCGGGGCATATCATGCATTCATGGAAACTCAACCAACCTTGGAGGAACTAGCTCAGTTCCTTGCATTCATAATCTTTGAGTGCAGTATTCAAAGATGTCTTTATGGAGCATTCTGGACTTTTGTTTAGCGCTATGAGTCTATGACATGTTAGTTTTTGAACATCATCAGCAACATCTGTTGTCTATTCGCTGTTCTCCCACTCTTGATTTTTGTCTGTAGAAATAATAAAAAACAGAAGAGTCTTCTGGCTGTAGCGTTTTTTTTTTATGTTAAACAGGATCATTTAAACATTTAATTTCCTTCCACTATCTCCATAGATGATTTGCAGCCTTTGCTGACAAAGATCATGCAGCTATCTTGGTTGAGAAAGAAAAATGACCGTTTTGTTCGATTATTGTTTTATTCTTTCGTTTCTGATTTCTGCTTTTCTTTAGCCCAGTGCTACATTTGGTAATTGATATGTGAAGAAGTCAAGCTCTTGACATCACTAGAGCATGATATTAAGAACATTTCTGAAAGACTGTTCTGCTAAACCGCATTATTGTCCTGCTTTTTTGGCAGATATATTGTTGGTCTAGCTGGCCCACCTGGTGCTGGCAAGTCCACTGTTGCCTCTGAAGTTGTTCGACATGTTAATATGCTTTGGTCCCAGAAGCACACAAAAGATACTGTACTACTTCCTGGCGAGGAAATTGCAGCAATGCTTCCAATGGACGGTTTCCACTTTTATCGTTCCGAGCTTGATGCAATGGAGGTTTGTTATCTGTGACCCATATATCTAAATTTGGTTGCTTTCTCAACTTGTTAACTGTCCTGTGCTTGTAGGATCCAAAGGAAGCACATGCAAGAAGAGGAGGTGTGAAATGTTATCTGTTTGACTTGTTTCAATAGCCAGTTTTAATGTAAATACTAACATTTGAATTCATAAATTTAGCACCCTGGACATTCAATCCATCACTTCTTCTGAAATGCCTAGAGACCCTAAGAACAGAGGTATTTGCCAACGTCATGCAATGTTAGTTGTTGAGTAATAAATAGCATTTGGTTGATTCTTCAAACATCTTGGTTTGTAGGGTTCAGTTTATGCCCCATCATTTGATCATGGTGTTGGTGACCCAGTCGAGAATGACATATTTGTGAAGCCACAGTAAGTAAACTTTACACTTGCAGAAATACTTGAGGTGCTATTCTTTTAGTTATACTTCATGTATAGCATGCCTGAGTGGGTCTTAGAATTGATCAAAAGTTCTGGAGTAACCTTCAAAATATTTTTCTTTCATGAATAGTCATGCTCATTCCTAGTTATAATTTTCTTCCCCTCTTTCCAGTATGCAAGTATTAGCAAACAGACATGCTCATTAAAATCTTAATGTTTTATACTTTTATATCTTCATATTAGAATACCCTGCAGCCTTGTAACTATTCGATGTGTAATGGCTGCACATGCCTTTTTGAGATAAGCTGATTTAATTTCATGGCTGTGCACATTTTTGTAACTTAAATGCTAGTTACATGCTGGTTGCTAATTACTGTTGTCTTGGCAGGCACAAAATAGTGATTGTTGAAGGGAACTATATATTACTGGAACAAGATGTGTGGAGGGAAATCAGAGACTTTTTTGATGAGAAATGGTGAGTAGACATTTCATGGTAGTACATATCTTCACTTTGTCATCCCCACAAAATCTTGGACGCTAGAAAACAATGTTCCTAATGGTATTTTGTTTTTCTTTGAAACAATTTACCTTCTAAGGTTCATTGATGTCGACATTGATGTCTCCATGCAAAGAGTGCTGAAGAGACATATTGCCACAGGTTTGCCATCGTCCATGGTTCCCTTTCAGGACTTCATTCTTTAGGCATCTTATTCATTTCTTTCTAATTTTCTTGACAGGAAAAGAGCCAGATGTAGCTGCATGGCGGGTGATTCCTTCTTCCCACTTTTTTCATCCCAAGCAAACTAGCTTGTACAATCATGCCTGCATGATTTTAGATTAATGGCACTACTGTTTCTTTTAAGTGGGCTGTCTTAAGTTAACCTCTGCCTATTGTTTACACTGCATTCTGAATTTAATGCAATATAAAAGTGGTGCTTCTCCCTCTAGCTCTTTAGAATTGTTAGATCATATTGCCTTTTCATGATATAAAAACCTGCATGCATAACTGTTTCCTATTTCAGCTTATCATGTTCAACTGAAGACACAGACTAATATTATCATTTTCCTCACTGCAAAGTTCCTGAATATTGCAAGTGTATTAATCGTTCCTTCTTGTGAATCAGATCTCTTACAACGACAGGCCAAATGCAGAGCTTATCATGGAATCAAGAAAGAATGCTGATCTTGTTATCAGATCAGTGGACTTCTCAAGCTAGAGTCCATTTTTCTTTGATGGATAGTTAGATTTAGCACGAATAATGCTGAGATGAAGACACTAATAACGGCTGTTTCCATGGAGACTCTTGGATATAATAATCTAAATTCTTGTTTTCATGGTCTTTTTGTTCATGTATAATAAGATATTCTCCATCACATTGTTCCTGGTGTACAATCGACGATTAATTCAATGATTTATCTGCATCCTTGTAATAAAATATTGTTAATCCATGTGTTCTTGCCATTTTTTATCCTTTCAAAAGGAACTATCAGGAGTTTTGCTTTTGGACTGGAGGAAAATTATTTGTCCAGGACTACAGGTCTCAGCCAGTAATCATTTCAGTATTTTACTATCTTTTGGATCAATGTTTGTACAGTTCCTTGTTCCACTTCCACCTGAGAGGGAAAATGCTTGTAAAGACCAATGTTTCTGTTTTTTCAAAAACGAGGGAAAATATTCCATAAAACTCTGGTTTACAAATTACCCAGTAATCTTTTGATGGTATAAAAGCTTATGGATAAAAACATGTCGATCTTCAGAGACAACTTACCCAGCAGTTCATCACAAGTTATCCAATGGTTCATCAAAAGATGCTGCGTCTTCGGGAGTGAAAAATAAATATTATCCATTGCAACTTCTCTTTAGTGGACAATTTCTTGATAGGAGCAGCACAGATTGTCTTCAAAGATGGACAAGCGGCACTTGAAAAGACTCAAAGCTGCCATCATTGTAAGGGGACATGATCTCCAAAGGGAAATATGTTTTGCTTAGTTTATCACATGCAAAAGCACCTTTAGTTGGGAGGAGATACTCCATTGCTAGGAAGGTGCAGCTGAAAGTTCCCAAAAATCATGGCAACAACTTCCAGCACTTCAAGGTTTTTCTGCCCCCCTCTATCTCCTCTCTCTCTAGAAACCAGAGTAAAGAAAACCTCAACTTTAGGCAGCAGCCAACCTTGCATCCTTTATCATGGCATGGGGCACAATGCACCAAACACTGGTTGTGCACGCATAGAATAGTGGCAGCAGACAGCAAAAGATGCAGCGAGGTGTGATGCCTCATAATAGTAGTGAGAAGCTGGGAAATTTGTAGTGGCTGATGAATATAAAACACACAGCCCCATCACAATGCACATGGCATGCTTCTGGTCTCCAAGTTGGCTCCACATATAAAACACACACAGCCAGGTCGGCACAGCGCTGTAATGTCTGTGCACCACAATACAAAGTATCTACATATATCTCATCATGGAATGAATATTCATGGAATGAATAATGAATGCTCTTGTGATTCCGTAGAACAGTGTTAGCATCAAAACGAAAATAACAAGATATATATGATTCATACAGTACAATTCAACACCTTGCAACATATAAATATTTGTTCCATTGACACACCAACAATTAAACAACTTTAATGGACAAGATGCAATAAGGCCCCTTGATTAGAGCAGGTTGCCTTTGCATTTTGTGCCAAGAAGAGGTTGGAAAAAAGGAAGAAGAGGTAGAGCAAAAAGACATTGTCATGGGACAGGTACATGCTCACGGCTTCGCTCTTTCGTATATGACAAGATGAGACTTGAACACTGACTGACTCACTGGAACAGATAGAACAGTTTGACACACCAACCAAAATGACTTCACTGATCAGGAGGTACAGGGCTTGCATTGGAGGACACAGGGAGTAATGTATGATACAGGGATGACCAAAGCTATAGGGGCTGGTTCTGCTCGCATCCGATGGCCAGATGCAGGCGTCCATCTTCTTCATCAGCTTCTGTTCTTGCATTTCTCCATGGCCCTTGGTGCTGAAAAAATTGTCACCATGCAATTGTTATGTCAGGCTCTAGAGTTACTTCAGATATTCAGTATCTACCAGCCTAAAATTTTTGGGATTATTTATATGCACTCACCGAGGCCAATGGCTTCTGACCCCTTCATGATCCGGAGGCGCTTGCACGACTCGACGAACATCCTGAAATTTTCACATCCAAAAATGAGCAGGGAAGCTGATCAAGCGTACTCTACGATAGATTTTTTAAGTGTTAGAGTTTATTGGATGCAGAAGTGGTAGTGCTCACTCCCATGGGACGTCGCCGACGAGCATCCAGTCGCCGTCCTTGTCCTCGTAGGTCGGCACGTACTCAGAGCCGTTCAGTAGATCGACCAGCTTGCTCTCGTTCATGCCATTCATCCCTTGAGACCCACAGCTCCCTGAATTATTTGGAGGAGTCAAAGCAAGTGTCAAATCTCAAATTCAAAACCGTTAAACACATAGTATATAACAACTTTTAGAGTAAATAAACAAAACCCATGGTTGTTGATGATCGATATCATCATGGGTTCCCTTTCCCTAAGACGCACGCCGATCAACACGTGGATTAGTTTAGACATGGATGCAGAGGAGAAGAGCACATGGCAATGATGAACCAACCGAGCTAACTGAAGCACGTATATATATGTACATGATCATGATCAGCTACACCTACAAAACGGCAGAGAGAGGACGAGATCCTCGATCCGTGTGTGTTGGAGGGACAATGGCATTATGCCAGCCAGGACCGACACCTACCAAGGATGCAAATTATGGAGTGCACTACTGGCAAAACCACATGGCGGCCACCACCACCATCACCACCACACATGCAAATGCCAATGCAATCATATATCCAAACCCCAAGCCGTGCAACTAGTAGCTAGCTTTACAAACGAATGGAAAAATGTGAATTTATAGAATATATAATCGTGCGTGATGTATGTGGTAAATGTATATGTACCGATGGTGAAGGAGCTGAACATCTTCTCGAGCGCCTTGGACAGCTCCTGGTAGCTCTTGTACATCTTGAGGTCCACCTTGCGCAGGTACGGCGCGCCGTCCAGGCTCACCTTCACGAACGCGGCGGCCGTCGATAACTTCTCGCCGGCGTCGACGTCCTTGCCCTTCTCGGCCTGCACGGACATGATGTTCTTCCGGAACGAACGCACCGGCGGCCATCCAACCACCTGAGCCCTGCAGGAAAAAAAAAGTTACCAACATTAATTAATTTTTCTGTCAAACGTAACATCACTATTCTGAGGATTAAAAGTTAAAAGCACAAACTGACGACATGTACTATATTTCAGAATACTCTAGTGCAAATTGCATGCAACTTAAAAATTGTCTCCTTTTGCTTTCTACCTATATCTTTTTCACATCATTTTGTTTTCTACTTTGGAGCATGTAACATATGTGTATGGATCAGCTCGACTTTGTGTGGTCCATGGTACTATTGGGAGGAGAGGCATCAATTTTTTTCATGGAAAAGGGGGAACCTTTCGTGGTGGCACACATGTACTGCTACCTTCCAATTTGCCACCTTTTGTCCTCTCATCTTTCATGCATATATCCAGTAAAATGTGTACTACTACATTTTACAACACTTGTTAGTTGCTATAGGACACTATTTCCCACCTTGTCCTGACCAACACATCTCCCAAAACGAACAAGATGAACCAAGTAAAATGGGTGACCATGCAGATCTGGGGTGTTTATCCGTGAACAGTGAACCCAAGACAGGAGGACCAAGTTTGCATATATACTAGTTGCATACATGTACAAACATACAATCCCTGGCAGGGCAGTATGGGCATACGTACCAATTATTTATTTACTGATATATCCACTACTACCCCAATCAAGTCTAGCTAGTTTGGTTATCGATCGATCAAGATCAAACAGCAAGTGAAGTGGAAATGATGTTGATGTGGACAAAAATGACACTGTGGCAGAAAGAGAGAGGAGAGAGATAGAACGAAAAAGGCCGCAGCTTAGCGGCTTTCTTTTATCGTGTCGGCACTAGGCGCTGTCTCCCGGTGCCCCACACGTAACATGCCGCTGTCCCTCCCCTTCTTGTACACGGACCGATCGGTGCGCCTATCGATGAATAATAAATCTTGTGTCCTGCTAGATCCAAGCTCTGTTTCTCGCTTCCGATCGAATTCGCATGCAATGCCCTGATGGAAAGTTTGGTGTGGTTTTTTGCTTTGCATATCAAGATTTATCAAGCATGGTTATTTGTAGCAAGTTACGTACTTTGTAGATCTTTGGAAATTGGAAACTATGTCTCTATGTATATGCTCTGTTTTTGAAGTTTTCGTTGCATTTCAGAGAGAGAGAGAGCAAGTAGTATCGTTTTCTCGCAAAAGTTTGTGGCATTTTCTTGTCCCAAGGTATATATGAAAAAATAAGAATGTAAACTATGTACGGTATGGCATGGACATGATGGCAAAGTAGACAGAAACGATTAGGATTAGCTTTGTGCTGTACTGATAAACGCGAGAGGTTGGTTGATTAGGCATTAATTAGGGTTAGCTTTTCTCTACATCAAAGTGGTAAACTAGTAGATGCATGAGCATATGAAGGGACAATTAAGATGGTTACATGCATGGAGATTATAGTCTCATGCACGTACGGAGATCAGAGAGGTGACGAACTAGGAAAAGCAGAGACGACGACGTACTTGGGCGCGCGCGGCTTCTCGGCGGGGTCGGGCTGCGCTGCGGCGGCGGTGACGACGCTGCTCTGGCTCGGCGACCGCTTCATCTTCCCGGCCGCCGACGACTCCTCCGCCTTCACATCCTCCTTGTTGGCCGCCTCTTCCTCCTCCGCCTCCTCGACGGCCGCGGCCGCCGGCTCCAGCTTCAGCTTCAGATCGATGGTCTCCGCGAAGCCCCTCTTCCCGGAGGAGCTCCTCCCCTCGCCGTCTCCTCCTCCGCCGCCGCCGCCGGGCAGGCCGAGCCGGAGCTCGGTCGCCTCGAACCCCAGGTCCGTCGCCATTGCTGCAGCCACCTCGCTCAGCTCAAACTCCTTCTTCTTCTTCTTCCTTGCTTTCTCCTCTGCTTCTCTGCTTCTTCCTGGCTGGCTAGCTAGCTCAGCTTCTTGTTAATTTGGCTTGGCTGCTTTGAGAGAGAAAAGAGAGTGGCTTGCAATGTAAAGGCATGCACGGCGACGGAGTGGAAATAGATAAAGAGGAGCAAGGGGCCGGGAGTAATAATGCCAGCAGGGTGCGGGTGTGTAGAATAATAGGGCCATGATAATGCGTTGCATGGCCGCTCGGTTTTGCACATACCATCTGCGAAATCATGTCTTTTAATTTGCATCTTTTCTCAGGGTGGCCCGTTTCTTTTCCTTTCTTTTTCTTCCGGCGGTGTAAGAAAACGTACACACGCGCGAAACCGCACTCGAACGACACACGAACGTGTGTGGCATTACATAGCTTACACCTAAAAGCTCACCTAGTGTTTGAATGAACGGATTCAATTTGTTGTACAGCTAAATGCGCTCGTGTGAGCAAGCATGCATGCGTGTAAAAGATGGACGTTAGGATTGGAATCTTAGCTTGCACAGTCAAGAATCTAATAAACTCGGCACGCACTTTACCAAGAGAGGTTCCAGGGTTTCTTGTTTAATTAGTTTACCACATGGGTTTAGGCTTGAGCATGCATGGACCACTTTGTAAAAGATGGTTAAGGTTGGCGGCCATCATGAATTTCACAAACATTTCTTTAGTACGTAGCTGCTCTTGAGTTTTATGGAAAAAAAACAATGCTGGTTGCCTATTAGGACCAAACAATTGTACCTTTTATTTTGTATATCCTTGGGCTTACTTATATATGCATATGTTTGTTGTCCATTTTGACTTATAATAGAGCAACTGCCATTGTCATGTCCATACAAGTGTTTATTTGTTAGTTTTAGCTTTTCAGTGCCCAACAAGCACGAAAAAAAGGGGAATTATAATTTTTCTTTTAAACAAACAACGTCGATCACCCGCACATCATGCAGCAATTCATTTTCTTTCGATGCAAATAGGATTCTAAGTTTTCTAGCGTCTACATACATAAGTGTCACACTATCTTGAATACTTTTCTGAAAAAAATGTGTTAAACCTACTTTTGTTACATACTCCCTCCGTTCTTTTTTATATGACACCGTTGACTTTTTTGTTGAACTTTGACCAACAATATAGATTAAAATAATTACTTTTTAAATGTGAAATGAATATCATTGGATTCATCATCAAAAGCACTTTAAAGCTAACTTATATAATTAGCTATTGACACAAATATTTATAGATAAGACGAAGAATCAAAGTAATGAAAAAAGTCAATAGTGTCATATAAAAAAGAACGGAGGGAGCAGATCAGTACTCCACTTATCTGTTAGAAGCAAGAAGGTTCGATTCTGTTTTAGTACGCTCAGATAGGAAAATGTCGTGAAACATGAAAGCAGTATCATCTATGCTAACTTAGTACACTCAGAGACAAAGAGTTTAACAAATTTGTGGTGATCAGCTTTAAGCACGTTGGCATTTTATAGCACTATAACTAAACAATTTTCCTTAAAGAAAATTGATGGATTACCGACATATGCGACAACAATTCAAAGAGACACAGTTGCGTGATCACTCAACTATTTTCCTTTTGCAGCATTGGAGCACCAAACAGTTGGTTGATTAGTCGCAAGAGGGACGTGTGAGTAGTTTGGTCCATAGGGACAAGCAGCCACGAGAGGACATGAAAAGGGTGTTCAGTCAAGTCCAGTCTAGCCCAGCTGGAATCCAAGAGAATTTGGCGATCGCACACGCGGGAAAATGACCACGCGGACCACAAGGTGGGGCCAGTCGTATGCGGGTGGGTCCATGTTCCTGGCGGGGCCCACATGATAGTCACGTATTTTCCACATCTCTAGGCAAAAATTTACTTAGGCATGGCGTATAAGAAGAAGATCCATTCCAATCACATTTTAGTTTCTCAACTCACTTGTCTACATCCTCGACGCTAAGTACCTAATGTCAATCATACAAGAGTTCTAGTACTGGATCATTTTCTACTCGTATGTTAAATTTTGAGGCCAGCTACTTTGGCCTGTTGCATTTTGATGTCAAGAATCCAAAAGGTGGCCTGTAATGTTGCCCAACTATGAGAATTTAACATGGAGTTTATGACTCAAAGTAGTTTCTTTTCGCACTCCCTCAGAATATTTTTATTCTTGATGTTAGGATAAGCTGATTAGTTCGATGTGTTAATTAGTCTGTCTTACCAACAAGAATGAAAAACCAGATACACTATACCTTTCTTTTCCTGGCAAGAACAAAGTTCACTTAACTTTCAAACAGGACAAAGACAAAGCCAGGAGCATAGCACGTACAAAATTACCCCTAATCCAATCCTAAACTGTAAATTCGTCTCACGGGTGGTGGGCCTGAGACTTTCAAGGTACACATGTGAGGAGATTCTGGCGTGTGGGCCCGGGATCGGTCGACCATGTGAGCCTGCCGCCGTGTCTCTCTGTTTCCCGTCCGCGAAACTAGCTAGTACTTCGTACGCGCACTTCGAAGGTGCACGTCCCTCCGCAATGACAAGTGGACCCGAGTCTGTTACTGCTTTTGTTTTGTTCAGCCCCAGGTGCTTTCTCCCTGTGGTGCATGAAAATTTTCCCGGCCGGCCGGTGTAGTCTCTCACCTAAGCTTGGGTTGGGACTTGGGGTTCATCCGTTCATGTCACCTTCATCTATCACGGCCTAAATCCTTGTTTAGGTTGAAAGAAGGCCGGATTAAGGAATTGCACAAGATCGATGCTCGTATAACTTCGTATAATAGTCAAGTCCAGTCTAGCCCAGCTGGAATCCAAGAGAATTTGGCGATCGCACACGCGGGAAAATGACCACGCGGACCACAAGGTGGGGCCAGTCGTATGCGGGTGGGTCCATGTTCCTGGCGGGGCCCACATGATAGTCACGTATTTTCCACATCTCTAGGCAAAAATTTACTTAGGCATGGCGTATAAGAAGAAGATCCATTCCAATCACATTTTAGTTTCTCAACTCACTTGTCTACATCCTCGACGCTAAGTACCTAATGTCAATCATACAAGAGTTCTAGTACTGGATCATTTTCTACTCGTATGTTAAATTTTGAGGCCAGCTACTTTGGCCTGTTGCATTTTGATGTCAAGAATCCAAAAGGTGGCCTGTAATGTTGCCCAACTATGAGAATTTAACATGGAGTTTATGACTCAAAGTAGTTTCTTTTCGCACTCCCTCAGAATATTTTTATTCTTGATGTTAGGATAAGCTGATTAGTTCGATGTGTTAATTAGTCTGTCTTACCAACAAGAATGAAAAACCAGATACACTATACCTTTCTTTTCCTGGCAAGAACAAAGTTCACTTAACTTTCAAACAGGACAAAGACAAAGCCAGGAGCATAGCACGTACAAAATTACCCCTAATCCAATCCTAAACTGTAAATTCGTCTCACGGGTGGTGGGCCTGAGACTTTCAAGGTACACATGTGAGGAGATTCTGGCGTGTGGGCCCGGGATCGGTCGACCATGTGAGCCTGCCGCCGTGTCTCTCTGTTTCCCGTCCGCGAAACTAGCTAGTACTTCGTACGCGCACTTCGAAGGTGCACGTCCCTCCGCAATGACAAGTGGACCCGAGTCTGTTACTGCTTTTGTTTTGTTCAGCCCCAGGTGCTTTCTCCCTGTGGTGCATGAAAATTTTCCCGGCCGGCCGGTGTAGTCTCTCACCTAAGCTTGGGTTGGGACTTGGGGTTCATCCGTTCATGTCACCTTCATCTATCACGGCCTAAATCCTTGTTTAGGTTGAAAGAAGGCCGGATTAAGGAATTGCACAAGATCGATGCAAGGACCATGCATGCATGAGGGAGGAGGACACCACACGTGTGAGCCCGATGTGACACTGACACTCCTTTAGTTCGTTAGTCAGTGACCAACCACTGTTACATTTGTAGCCGATTGACCAACTAATAATTAATCAGCACGAACGAAAGGGACGCACGGTAGCTACTATGCATGCAAGCGTGACAAGGAAAGGTAAAAATCACAATCCAGCTGAACGTACATGACCTCCGTACCCTTAACCACATGGACTCGTATGTATGTCGGTATGGGTTCAGAGACCCATACCATACATCATCGAAACGCGTATGTACGTATGGATGGATATACGTATGGCTGATGAGTTACGTGCGTACGCTGGATCATCGATTAGCTAGTACTCTGCTGCCCGGATATGGTCTGAATTGAATGGGCGACAGTGAAGCTTCCCTGTCGTGCGCCATACTCCACGACGGCCTGTCTGTTTTAAGAAATTTTATATTTGTTTGTGGATATGTGAATAAATGCTGGTGATGCGTCACATATATGGGACTGTTTCGGTGTGGCGACAGGCCAGCTAGCGAAGTTACTGTAATAAGATAAGCTTACTGTCTGTCTCGTGACAAGTTCAGTGTACGTGTACACTCTCAACCACATCTAATAACATTCTAACCCTTGAATTAGTAGTGACACAGAACTATGTGCTATCATGGTCAACGATGATGCGGACTGTATTGTTCAGTAATCGAGTTTATTAATTACTACTAACTGCATTTGGCTGTGCCAACAATGCATACGTACGTGGCCCAAGCATTGTGCTTGTGCCAGAAGAAACCAGAAGAGATCAGGACAGCTTGCTAGGGGACCATCCATCCATGAGAATGGCCTTTGCCTTGCTGCCGCAACTGTCTTTGAAAACATGGATGCATCTGCCATGCATGTCGATCGATCCATGTCAGTGAAACGCCAGTGTGTACGTCCGCCGCTGACCTTGCCGGATGATAAGGAGAAGCGGATCGAGAACGACTGATCGGTCCATGCCAGGTATGGGTTCTCTCTGGTCGCCCATGAATCGCCCATTTTTCTCTGGAAACTCTCTAATTATGATGCCACTTGTTCACTCCCATATCTCTGCTGATTCAGACGCCATCTCAGCAAGAAATTTGGAACGGCTGCAGATTTCGCTTTACTCAGAAAGATCGAAGTGGACCTCAGGTCCTCAGTTGCCGAGTTGTCTGTCAATCCAGCCCCAGACAGAATTCAGTCGGCTTCTGAAATCCATGACGGTGTTTTGCATGCATTTTCGTCCCGAGTACATTTGACGTTTGCTAATTAGGAGTAGCACGCACACAGAGAGCAAGTATATATTCTTGTTCCACAACCCCATCGAAAACAAGATGGTGGTAGTACTTGCAAAATTATAGACGCATTTGCTGCACACATTATCTGTCGTCGAGATGCATGCACCGCCTCTGCTTAGTTCTTACTCCACGCATGCATTTGTTGTTGTACTACACATGCGCAGGCGTATATAGGTCCTGGCACAATGCTTGCGGGTCCCGATTGAACACGAGCACGCGCTGCCTGTACGTGCTCTCGTACACACACCCACGGACGTACGCGCTCGGCGTCCCACACGTACGTACGGCGTTCATCACGGACATGCACGTTTGGCCAGGTGCGATGAACCATATGCATGTCCATGAATCACCGTTCTGTGGATGGACGCGTGGCACGAAATGCATCGTCGTAGTGATGATTGAGAGTTGGGTCGCCTTTAATTTGTTTAGCTGGTGTTTGAATCCTTGTTACCCCGCGGCACGGCAGGCAGCCGCTCTCGAGATCGATCGATTGATGTGCTACGCGTGCATTGCATTTGCAGTGCAAGCGAGTAGCTAGCAGAGTTGCATGTACACTGCACCTAGCCTCTCTCTCCAATTCTCCATGATCTGTCTCCGGAGACCGCTGTGATCACACATATAAATGCGCGCCAAAAAGGCTAACTAACCATGCAACGCACGCACGCCCGCGCCCTGGCCTCTCGTGCATTCATGCATGAGCGCGCGTGTGCGTTGTTAATTAATTAACCTTGGCATCTTCACATGCATGCACGGGCAGCTCATCTCTCTTCCCTGACTGACAGATCGGCTGGTCTAACTCTAATCATCATTCATAGTCATAGCTAGTGAAACTGAAGCAAGGCCACGCGTCAAATCTCGAAGCAGGCGGCACGTACGTACGTACGAGTACATGGCGCTAGCTAGCTGGAGACGCTGAGAATGATCGATCTCCCCTTTTTTGGTGCTGCACGGCATGACAAAATTTGGACAATTTCTCGATCGACATGTCAAATCCGTACCGGTGGTGTGTCGCCCCCCTAATCTTCTTCGTGTGGCTCCAGTTCTAGTCCGTGCTAGAGCGTCAACGTTCCTGTGCACTGACAGTTACCCGGCCGTGCGCGCCGGCAACAACCGTGCGTGTGTTTAATTACACATATAATGGCGACGTTTACGTGCAATCGTGCGCCATTGACGCTGACGCCAAGCCAAGCTATCATCAGTCAGTCGACGACAGCCCGGTACTGAGACTTAACTCGTCGACGTGGACGTAGACGCTTGCAAATAGCTAGCTGCAACCCCAAGCATGCATAAGTAGTCTGGGCTAGATTGTACGTATAGCGGCTAACCCGCCTACAATGTATGTATGCTTGCGAATTATTCTCACTTGCAGCTTGCTAGCTCGCCACTTGATGAGCAATTGTCGCTGTCATCCATGCACACTTCCATGCATATAGGCCGAGATGGAATGCGACATGACCGAGCGCGAATACGGATCGCTGTTGCAGTCATGCACAATGAACGCGCGCCCATCCTCTCGTGTTCGCCAATGGAGTGGGCAAGCAACAATGCGATCGATGATGGACGGCTACGGAGATGGAGATGTATATATCTTTCATAATTTCATGGAACCGCAGCTCGATGATATCAACACGTCCAACTGAACACGTCCGCTGGTCCAAATCTGTCTGAGCCGTGTGGCACGATTAATTCCGGCTCACCGATCGTGGGCAGATGTTCCTTTGAAATAATCCTCTCTGCGTGTAATTAATTTACTACTAGATAGCTTGCGTTGTGAGTTGAGATGCGATCGTCCATAGATGTCGCAGGCTTTTGACATGCACATGTGTTTCCAAAACACTCACATGTTGCACGTCTAAAAGTATTAAGTGTGTCAACATGCATGCATGCTCAGCTAGGCGCTGTTGTTTTGGTAAAACCAGCTGCTAGCACAAGCTAGCTAGGTGCATGAACGCAACATGCACACATGCTGATCCAGCACTCGTTGAAATTAAATCACCTACGCTAACATATATCGCAATGCTTAACCGCCAACCGGAAGGCTAAAACCAGGGGCAGCTGGGATGAAAAAAAATTATTGTACCAATATATACGTACAGGCTCACCCATACATGTTCAGTGCTAATGACACATGGTCTCACTCACCGTTAACTAGTACGAAATTCGTTAAAAGCAGAACGAACTCGACCAAACGCCAATACCCGTAATCTATGCTCCGGATGTAGGCCGTTGTTACAGCACAAAGCATCTCCAAAACGAGCAAATAAACAAGGCAACAACATGATTGGTCACAACCGGTCCTATCCAAGCTAGGACACATGTACACCGTCAGTACATGCACGGACCAAATTTTAATGCGGCTGCTGCACCGGCATCGCCGAGCACGCTCGCGGCATCTAGTCGGTGCAGTTGATCATCATATATGCATGTGTGTGTCAGGTCAAGCGAGCATGCGGCAAGAACAAATAGTCAAACATGCACCGCCCTAATTCCCCGGCTCAAAACTCGATCGGAAAGATTCTGCGCATTTCGGGATTTAAAATCCCAATCCAGTGTACTTAACCGCTGCTAATGATCAGCAAGCTGTTCTACGCATCTTTGCATGCTATAGCCCCTTCCGGAATCCAAGAAACTTCATGGTCGATCAGTGGGCGACACGGGCCGTACTTGATCAAATTGTTTTTGGTTTCATCAGAGGATCAAATGAACCTAACTTATTTTTTTGAGGAACAAATGAACCTAACTGATGAGCGCTACACCTACATCCTACTAGTTTAAACAGATTCAAGCAGCAGCGCTTGTTTTTCGCCGCGAATTCGAAAGATTCTTTGGTGATTATTCTAGCTTGCGAGTGTGGGAGGTTGCAGGAACATAAGGTATCTCGATTGGGATGGTCAAACGGATCGGACATGCATGGTGGTCGAAATTTCGGTGCTGTTGATCATGGGTTGTAGCAATGTGGCAGGGGAATCAAATTTGATTCTACTGCACAGCAGCTTATTTGGCCAATCGAGGCAGATTAGTTACTGAGGAAGAAACCCTAGTTCACTGCAGGCCGGTAAGATTTTGTATACAGTACATATCTAGCACTAGATTGATGTTGATAGATTAAAAAGTTTATTGCTGGAGTGATATATCTTCACTATATGCGTTAACTTGGCTGCCTACGTGGGAGATTGGTGATCTTTTCAATGTCAGGAACATCTATCTAGTAATCTGCACTTTGAGGAGATTTTCATAGATACTACTATCATATATATTTCTTCACTATGCGTTAAGTCACTACTAGAAACTGGATGTTTAGCCATCAATGAAGCATTATTATGTTGATTAAAATTTTGACAAGCTAAAGCGTCTTATATATACCGTGATGCCACAAATGAGGTAAGTCTGGTCTCTGTTCAAAACAAAGAGGCATTATAAACTACTCCAAAGCAGACAATTTTTCCAGACCAAGCTTTCGGAAGCAGGACCACCGTATGATATCCCATCAAAGAATCAAGCATAGTTTAGCAAAACTGGGGACCACGGTGCTCCCACCAGAAGAAGATTAAAAACTGTGGTTAGTTAAAGGAGCAGCACTAGCGCAATTAACAACAATTTCCATGCAGTTTCCAAAGAAGAAAAGCATCGTTAAGCGGTTAAGGACGATGCTTTGCGAGCAAAATTTGGGACTAATAAACAACACACCCCCACCACCAGCCCCTGCCCTAGCTAGGCCCCATGGCCAACCAAAAGAAGCAAGGCTCAAGAAAGGAGAAACAGGATGTAGTGGAGAGAGATAGAGAGATGGAAGAGATATGATGATGAGGAAACTAAAGCAGCTGTGTTATTAGACAAGTGCCCGTATACTCCATGTTACATTGTTCCAATGCATATCTTATTCGACAATGGCAGCGCGGGGAAACAGTATTGTATGCGGGAAAGATGCTCCCCCGAGATCTCTAATGATAGCGCCCTAATCATGACCGCGGCACACCTTGTTTGGTTTGATTTTGTTTTGTTAGTGCTAATTGATCGCCCTGCCTGCTGCTTCTAGGCCATGGGTCCGGGTGGGGTACCGACGCGCAGGATCCACGCCCGGTGGCTAGCGGATTGTAGGATCGTTACACCGTACCAATAGAATCCAGTACCGAAAACATGTAGACTTAAATTTGAACATAGAGTGTCATTAGCTGCTAGCTTATTGGGTCGGGTAATGGAGTGTTGGTCTCTCACCCGCTAGCCTGGCAGAATACGGGCTACTAGCTGCGAAAGCGTTGTCAATTGAGGATCCAGAAAAAAAAAATCCATGACCCGACGAATCTCTTGCGCGCCTACCGGGGCCACTGGGTCGGCCCGGCCTGTCTCGGGTCGGTCCGGCACGGCCCCGATGGCGGCACCCTACCCCGCAACCACCCCAGCTGTTTGTACGCGCTAGAGTGTGGACGCACATGTGTGCCTGGACCTGGCACGTACCTGCGCGTGTGCAAACACGTGTGTGTGCGGCCTCACACGACCACACGCCTCTCCCTTCCCCTACCTCTATAAAACTTCCTCCTCACACGCACAAACAAACGCACAGCTCCCAAACTCATCTCACACATCTCATCTTCTTTTCTGCTTCCATATCGTCGTTGCAAGTTGCGCAACCACCGTCGCCGGAGAAGAGAGGGAGGAGTCTACGGAATAACAAGCTAAGGAGAGAGAGAAGCAATGGAGGTTGCCACCGCCGCGGCGAGCTACGTTGACGACAAGGCGACGGAGCTGAGGCTGGGCCTGCCGGGCACCAACGTCGAGGAGGAGGACGCCTCCGTCGACGCCGCGCGGCAAGAAGCGCGACGTGACCGCCGGCTCCGACGAGGCCGCGGCCAAGCAGACGCGCGACTGCGCCGGCGAGGCCGCGCCGCCGGCCGCCAAGGCCCAGGTGGTCGGATGGCCGCCGGTGAGGTCCTACAGGAAGAGCTGCTTCCAGCAGCAGCCGAGCAGCAAGAGCAGCAAGCCGGCGCCGGCGCCGGAGGAGAAGTCCGTCGTCGCCGCCGCGGCGCTCTGTTTGTGAAGGTGAGCATGGACGGCGCGCCGTACCTGCGGAAGGTGGACCTGAAGATGTACAAGGGGTACCGCGAGCTTAGGGAGGCCCTGGAGGCCATGTTCCTCGGCTTCTCCGGCGCCGACAACGCCGTCAACCCGGCCGACTTCGCCGTCACCTACGAGGACAAGGACGGCGACCTCATGCTCGTCGGCGACGTCCCCTTCGAGTAAGTCCTCTTCTTGCAATTTTTCTCCGTTGTTCTATATCTGCTAATCTAATAATTATCTGAGACTTAAGATGCTTGAATGGTGTCTCATGGTTCTTGTGTGTTGTGCAGCATGTTCATCAGCACCTGCAAGAGGCTGCGGATCATGAAGGGGTCCGAAGCGAGAGGGCTCGGCTCCGTGAAGAACAACTGATGATGCATATGTCGCGTGCACACGAACAAAAAAAAATTCTTTTGTTCTTTTGGAGCATGGGCATGTTGTTGTCGCCGTCGTCATCTTTCCTTGTCTCACTCTTGAACGGAGGCAGCAGAAAGATGAAAGGTCGGAAGGAGGGAGAGTGCATCAAAGTGCACGCATGCGTGGATGTGTGTATGTGTGTGGCTTTGTTACTTTTTTTCTCTTTTGGTTTTTACTAGTAGGTGTTAGTAGCAACACAAAAGGAGTGGAGGGGTCGAGTTGGCGCTCCATGTGTGTTTGTACAAAGCAAAAGATCACTCTTTTCTTTTTTAAGTTATATCAGTGGTTGATCAGTTGTGTAACTGCAGGGAAGAACGAACAATGGGGGCTGTTCTTCCCTTTGATCAGTTTTTGTCCATGTGTCATTTCCTTTTGGTTGTCAAGTGCAAGAACAACATTTGTTTCCTCTGTTTGGTTGTTGTGAGATGCGAGATCGAACACTCTTTCATGGACACAAGTTTGTCTCCATTAATCTTAGGCACAAAAAGTTATGGTAACATCTTTAGTAATGTTGCTAAAAGGGAACAGCAAAAAATGCAGCACAAAGACTTGCTCCTCTGAAAACATGTGCAGCAGATTTACAAGAACACATCTCATATCTGCATGACCAAATTATGTTTGGCCGCAAGATCCAGTTTAATCTTACTTAACCGGGCCACTTGCGTATGTCAAGTGCAACAAGAAGCAGGAGGCAGCGCAGAGCTGGTCAGTCATCAAGACTTCCCCAGGTGAGCGCTGAACCGATCTGGCCTTGCCATCAGCCATGCTTGCACTTGCAGAGGCCATTCATTCATTCAGATTTCCAGCGGCGGCAACACATGCCACTGTCCACGCCTCGCCGACAGGACGCATGTGGCGCACATGATCCCGGCGATTACGGCCAAAGCTTCGAGAGGAAAAGGCATCCAATGCCGGCCGGCATGGCGCACGGAGGAGGTCTCCCAGTTCTCGTCGTCGTCATCATCCTCCGGATCGACCGGAGAGCATAGCGCCTGGAGAGCGGGCCCCACGTGGCGGCGATACGGATGATGCAGGGTCCCTGTCTGTCTGGCGACGCAGATTTTCCATCCATGGCCATTGCCTGCCTGCCTGATGACTGATGATGCATGATGAAGCGGTTTGCTGCTGTTAGGTTCAACGAGAGCTGATGGGCGTGTATTTATTTCGCAGCTTCCTAGCGAGATGCAGGTTAGTGCAAGAACAGGCTGGATGGCTGATGCAGAGGCCTTTTCGTTGTGGCTGTCTATCAATCTGTTTGTCTGCGCGATGTCGTTGCTTAGAGAAACAATTAGGATACTATGTGTGTTGGGCAACTTGACAACTTCTGAAGAGATGGTTCTGATGACTCTGAGGTCTGAACATATCACGCAACGTCTAACATATCATGCGACGTCTGAAGAAAAAGGATGTTCAGATCTGCAGACATCAGAAAAAGGATGTTCAGATCTGCAGCCATCCATCTTGACATGGTGTAGTTTACACATAAGCGTTTTGTTATTGGGTGCATCTTGTGTCATTATACTGATTGATCCTATATATATTGTCTATCATAGATATAAACTGGAACAACACAAACCATACAAGTCATAAGGAAAGAACCAAAAGATTTCGAAAACAATGAACAAGCAGTTGCAACAATCAGGACGATACCAAGCCGAGGCACATCTCTTAACCAAATAATGGTACAGGAAAATAGACTTGAAGAGGAACAATATACTTCTTTAAGTACAGGGATTGTTGACAAGACATGTTCTTCTTGGTACTAGATGATTTGAACTTCATCAGAGCTTCAGTCGGAGGTTGGTAGCCCCTCTCCTGTCTCTTTCTTCAGTTCATTTTGAAGCCCCTATGGCTGCCTGAATTCTGAATTTACCAGTTACAGGGTCAGGCCACAAACCCGAATAGTTGGTCACGATAGAGTATAGGTATGAACTATGAAGCAATTGGACATTAATGAGATGCCATACCATTTTTGTGCCGACGACTGACCTATTTCAAAATTTGCTAAGGACGGCCTCGATCTGGCAAACTAGGACTGAAACAAAAAAAGATCCATGTGATGCTTAGTATGAAAAAGGTTATGCTAAGAGTCCCTGCTGTCATGCTACAATGTTGTTTTGCGCATATTTGCCCCCTCCTATTCTAGAAGAATGGCTCAAGACCACTCGATAAGTGGTCCCAATGCTACACCAAAATTAGGCGATCAGCCGACGACGATTCCAAATTGAGCACAAAATTTAGTAGTATGGAGTGTCATAACGTGACAAAAAATTCAGGTAAAGTGACGATTTTTCCTGCTCTGATCTTAGTTTCAGCGATGGGAGAAAACATACTGCTGCTCAGCCGTAGCTGCCAAGGATAATCGGGCACATTTGCCAACGCTCTCGACGCAACGGTCGAGCCGGCGGCGGCCGCATGGCGCCGGCGTTGAGCCAGGAACCTGCAGCGGCGGCGGCGGAGGGGGAGGAGGTTCACCCGTCCGCCTTTTGTGGGCTCATCTCGGCCAGGCAAACTGTTACCCGAGTTGAGTAGTCAGCCCACTAAATAATGTGCAAAATCGAGCATTTCTTTTTCGGCCTCAGCTTAGGTAATGGGATAGGCGATTTTATCAATAACCAGGCCACAAAAAATTATGGACCGCTCAACAAAGCCCTCTCAAAAATAAATAAATCAAAAGGCTGTTGCTCTAAATTATTTGCGTAACACAAGGTTTTTTTTTTCACTTCATTTCAAATATGCGTACATGAGCAGGATTGTCGTGCCGTTCATGACCAGGCTTGGGGTCAGCTCGCGATAACCTACAAGGACCATAGCATGGTGTTCTGTTGACATCATGCATGCGGAGAACATAGCAAGAAAAAGGAAGAGGCGGCGGACGGCGTTAGCGGCTCCATAGAAAAATTGGCCAGCCCCCTCATCTCCGGCGGCATCGCTGTCGGTTGAGAAAGGAGACCCGGCACTCGGTGTTCGTCCTGTTCATTTATAGGTCTAGGTTTAGATCTTTCTGTGGTGGTCGCTGTAGGCGGCTACTGCGATTGTTAAGGTTAGAGTTTCTCCAGTGGTTCAGACGACGAAAGTGGTAGCGGTGGTGCGGCGTTGCCATGTTCGTCGGCATAGAGCAATAGAGGATGAGGTGTCTCAGCAGTGGTGGTGAGTCAAAGGCATCATCATCGACGGAGAATAAGGTACTCCAACCCTTCCTTTGTCTTGTCGTGGTTCTTCGTGGCCATGGCTATGGGCTAGTGAGAGTTTTGTTTCCGTTGACATCCTTCTGGATGTTAGTCGGATTTGTGTTTTTTCATGACGAATCTGATAGAGGCGACGACGAAGGGTTCGGCGACGAGCTCAATGACGGCAACTTCATCATATTTGCGTATGGAAGGCCAGTCTACCCCTCTTTCACGAAAGGGTTGGGTTTCAGGTTTTCTCCGTCGGAGATGCGGATGACGGTGGTGGATGGTGAGATGTCCGTTCGTTCAGATCGGAGTTCTTGTCCGTGACATATCCGTTAGGATGATGATCCTAGATGGTAGAATTTATGGCTTTTTTAAGATTTTTTGTCTCCCATCAATAGAGTTGGCGTTGCTTGGGTGGCTTATGTAATCAGAAGTTGTAATATGCTTTAATATCAATGAAATTTTCCTTTTCCAAAAAAAAGATGCATGCGGAGAACATCACGCCATTGCTCTACAAACGGCGCGCTACGAGGCAGCTGCACGCGACGCTAGGAAGGCGCGACGCGGCGCGAGCTCTGCAAGAGCGGCATCTCGGCGCGGCATGATATTCCAGCACGGCGTTGCCGCTGGCGAGGGGCAGCGAGGCGCGGCAGGCCAGCACGGTGCTGGCGCGTCTGGCAAGGGCATGGAGGTGCCCGATGCGGGGCGCCATCTCTTCGGCCGAGGGAAGAGTGGGGCTGGGAGAGGGAGGGAAGGGGAAGGACGTCACGAGGACCGGAGACTGGCGCCGCTGCATTGACATTTGAAGCGGCTATGGAGGCAACCTCCAGATCTGGCGCCATAAGGTCAGTGGAGGGAAGGGGAGGGATGGGGTACTATCTTGCGTCGGAGGTGTGGACTACTGGCGGCGGTGGCGTGCACTTGGGCCCGACGACATAGACGACGGTGGCTGTGGCGCGTGCTAGACAGACGGGGATGGAGTGCGGGAGAGTATGGGGTGGTGGCTGGCCGTGGGGCCTAGCCAGCTGTCGTTTGAGGGCCTGAAGCGCTGGCTTGAAAATAAAGAGGTCAAAGGTTGGATTTGGGAGCATGAACAAAATAAGCCCGCATAGAGCTCTGCTAGAGCTGAGTTTTTTGCTTTGTCCTTCAAATATAAGACATAACTCCTGTTTAAGGGCTCTGCTGGAGATGCTATTAGGCTTCGTTGGGTCCCATGGAAATTGAATGGGCTGAGTGACGTTTGCAGGCGCCGCAAGCCACCGCCACATGGGCCCTCGCCATTTGACTCGCCCATACAAGGGAGCCGCTCAAGCCATTAATTATCCTATGTAGAAGCGATTAATTACGGAGAGGGAAAATTGTCGTCGCCTGACGAGAGGACGACGCAGGCTTGTGCTCGACGGCTTCATGAACGACTGTACGAGCGAGTTGGCGTTGTCGACTTCGGATCAATGGAGAAATAGGGGGCCCGTCGCTTCCGTCCTGGGCGGACGGAAGCCGTGGGTAGCCCACCCCCATGTTGCTTCGGGCCTTCGTCTCAACTATGTTGCTTCCGGACCGGTAAGAAAATGAAGGCCCAGCCCAGTTCGGAGCAGCAGTCGTCTTCTTCCCATCCTCCTCCTCCGTCAACCACCATGGACGTATCACGGGAGCTCCAAACAGAAAAAAGTTCAACCAATAAAAATCAAATGTTCCAGCAAGAGAGATCGGATGTTCCATCAAGATAAATTAGATGTTCCATCATAGAAGATCAAATGTTCCATGGAGCTAATACACTTGTTCCTGAAGAAATAAAATACCAGAGCAGAACTCGGCTTCGTAGCCATTGAAGGCGGGTGCAGGCCGCCC
>LAPY01001742.1:68583-79482 GCA_000970635.1 Eragrostis tef
TATTATATGTGTCTCCTTCCTCCTTCACATTTAGCTGATACGTGGGCGACCCGAGCAGCAATCAGATGCGGGATTTGTCTGCCTGCTGCGCGCATCGACAAGTCCCAGGCTCGATGCCAAACCCCTAAGTATTGGATTAAAAATAATGGCGTCCTTGTATGTTAAGCATAAAATGCGTTGAGCTTTAGGGGTTAGAGTTTGCGTTTGGACCCAGCAGGTTGTGGGCCTTCGACTCCTGTAGTCCGCCTGAATAATTTTTTTTTCTTTTCCTTTTGTACAGCCGAAATGGTAGCCAGGAAGTTAAAGCCCAGTCAAGTTGTGATGGGCTTCATTTGTTTGCAGTCCACGTTTCCACTTTTCTACAGGGAAAGACTATATTGATCTAAAAAAAATCAGGAAAAGACTATATGTGCTTAAAAAAAGGAAAAGACTATAAAATATGTGTTTCAATAAAGAAATTAACTTTAATGCTGGGACTCACATCTTCCTCTTTATTAAATGCAGGACTCACATCTTCCTCTTTATTACTTACACTAAACATTATATGTGGGACCCACAATCTATACATTATGTGTCGAGACCTATATTTTTTTTATCATTACTAAAACTAACCATTACATCCGGAACCCACAATAAGTGAAAAAAATTCAAAGTTACAACAATTTATCACTAGCAAACATTCGTCACAATTTAGCATTGTTTTTGTTACGACGATTTCTGTTTGGTTTTTACGACGCACATGTAATCTTTGTCGCAAAACTTGCTGGATCAATATGAATCGTCGTAAAATAGAGTGTCTAGCGACGTTTTGGTAATTCGTCACTCCAGAATCGTCGTAAAAGGCCAGATTTTTTGTAGTGATGGCTTGTTGATCAGATATTTTGCCCCCCTTGGCATTGGATGATATGAACTCCTCCGTCAGAGATTCCGTCCGAGTCTGGTAGCCCCTCTCCTGTCTCTTTCTTCAGTTCACTTTGAAGCCTTGCTGGCCGCCTGAATTCTGAATTTATCAGTTACAGGGTCAGGTTACAAACCAGAATAGTTGGTCATCATAGAATTGGTATATGTATGAACGATGAAGCAATTGGGCATTAATGAGATGTCATACCATTTTTGTGCTGACGACTGAGCTATTTCAAAATTTGTAAGGACAGCCTCGATCTGGCAAACAAGCACTGCAACTGCAACATAAAGATCCATGCGATTCTTAGCATGAAAAAGGGTATGCTAAGAGTCTCTGATGTCAAGCTACAATGTTGTTTGGCACATATGTGCGCGGTTCTATTCTAACAGATTAGCTCAAGACCAAGTGATAAGAGATCCCACTGCTACACCAAACTTAGTTAGGCCATCAGCCAAACAACGGGTCCCGATTCAACACCAAAAACGAGCAGTATATATGGAGCGTCATAACATGACGATAAATTCAGGTAAAATGACGATATTTCCTGTTCTGATCTTAGTTTCAGCGAGAGAGAGAAATAGACTGCTGCTCTGCCGTATCTGCCAACGATCACATTTGCCGACGTCCCCGACGCCACGGTCGAGCAGCTCGAGCAGGCGGCGGCCGCCCCGCGTCGTCCTATTTTTGTGGAGGATTTTTACGGTAGACCCAAAACAATCCATGACGTTTATTTCGTTCATCCGATGGCTCAGATCAATCTAATGATACTTGTTATTTCTCCCAACAGTATCATGGTATCATACAAAAGTATCATGGGTATCATATGGGCATAATTGAAAAAAAATAATAGCAGGCTTATAAAATATTTTTTAATTAGGTAAAAATGTTGGTACAAATGTCCTTTTATTATTCAATTCATAATGTCGACGGCGATCATCATCGTTGTGATGGTCTGTAATCAGTTTAGATCAAGGAGAAGTCGATTTGGATTTAAGAATGAAGCATTGTAAGACTTTGTGATAGGGACGAGCTGTTGAAGCGGCAGATCGAGATTGTCGAGGCGGATCTGACAATGGTTGATAGAGATTGGGATTTGGGACGATGGTTGTTCGTGGCGGCTCCGTTGCCTGATTCTACGGCGGCGGCGGCCTCACATATTCCATGGCGTTGGAGCAGCCGCGTTCCTCGATGCCAGAACGAGTTCATGTAGATACGATTAGCCATCGATGATCGATACTCATTTCTGGGTTGCACCAGGTGGTGCTGTTCGTAGAATCGTAGTTGCTTAAGGTATCCAAGTGGTCGCCGGCGGTGGCACCTTCACGGAACTCTCACCAAAACAGATTAAACTAACCCCTAACCTAATGACGTAATTAGTCCAAGATACCACCAAATAATTAGCTAATTACAAAATTGCCTACTCAAATGAACGGTTGGATGAAAACAATGACACCTCTAACGAATTGGTATCATGGTCCATGGTAAAAGTGCTCTTATTTGTGGGCCTCGTAGCTTTCTAGCATCGGCCCGAAGAACCTCTTATTTTCCGCCTGCTTTACTGATGGGCCGAGGGTAAACACACTGACAACAGATCCTTTGGTAAAGTGCTGAAATCTTCAGAACACCATCTTTACTCAAATCTCAATATGATATCTTTACCGTCGGACTGTATGCACCACAGTATGATATACCAATCCGATGGATCAAAATCCTGTAACGCCAATATCGACCACAACCACCGGTCATTGACAATCGGCGTGTCTTAATTTGATGTGCCAATTTGACATCCACAAGCAACAGTCACGCCACTGGGATGCAGAATCCAAGATTCCTGAAAAACCTAACCGTGCTGCTGTTCCAGGTAGGGGTGAAAACGGTTAGAAACGATCGAAAAAAATACTATTATCATTTTCTAACCATATTATTTAGTCAAAAACGAAATTGAAACCGGTAACCTTGGAAATGAAAACGATATCGAAAATGTCGGGATATCGAGAACGAAACTATCAGAACGAAAATACATCGATATCGATCGGAAACCGATAATTGTGATCGAAAATAGAATTGATACATTTGTTTCAGAACTCTGTTAAACTCATCCATTTCAGTTTGATATGAGTCACCAGAGAACTTCCTTGTGTAAAATTCCACAATTTTTCTCTTGTAGCTAGGATCAAGAAAACTTGCAACAGCAAGAGCAAGCCATATTACTAATAGTGATATCACTACTAGCACATCAATCGCTCGTGTTGAGATTGGAGTCCATTTGGTAGCACACTAGCAAATGGATGGAAATGATGCGTCCGTAGCCATGGCAGTCGCGGGCAATATTTGGATAGTAATAAATGCCATGCCAAAATAACGATTCCTCACTTCCATGCTTAGTCTATTATTTCCACTGTAGAGAGTTGTGTTTACATCTTGGGCTGGTTGGTTAAGGAAAGTTACGATTGCAATCCGCTGACGTTCAACTTATAGTAATAAATACAGTATTTTTGACAGAAATTTTCGAGGTAATACGGAATACCGGCCATTTGGTCAAAAATTCTCTCTATCGTTTTTATTTTCGTTTCCGTTTAGTTTTTTCTGTTTTCACTTTCGTTTCTAAATTTCCCATAATCATTTTTCCATTTCTTGTTTTTCTGAAACGATCGCTGGTAAATCAAAAATTTCCGTCACCGTTTTCATCTCTAGTTCCAGGTATCATTTAAATTCCCAGGACAGTGGCACGGGAAGATCAGATATTCAGATGCATGCACCGGCGTCAGGAAAACGGAAGGAGCCCTTGAGATTTTTGATGCTGGATAGGAACGAGGACGGCGGCGTCCGACGTGTCTGGTAGCGCTCCAAGGAGAAAATATCAGCCCCAAGTGCCAAATCTGGTTGCTGTTCTTCGACAGCTTTGCTGACTTGTTAAGCCTCCCAGCCAAGAAAAAGATACGGTGGGGCCCGTGCAAAAAATCCACATTTGATGGACAGAAACACCCCTGCCTGGCCGCATGGTGGATCCTTCCAGCGGCCACTTGGCCTGCAAGTGGAGAAGAGGATGCCCTGATTTTTGCAACAGGGGGAATGAAGTGAACGAACTGACAGGGACACCTTGTCTGCAAGACTTTTCAATCATGAAATCTGAACTGTTGGTGAGATGCTGAGACGTGGAGGTTCCTGCTTGAATGAAGCTCCATTATTAGACGGATTTTTCGAGCAATGAACTCAAAATTTGTGAGCAGATGAACAGGTCAGGAAAATTTTGAAATCTGCATTTTTATGGGTGATGAGGCTGCACAAGGCATTCTTGAACCCCGGATGCATTCTTGGTGTTCCACATGCGTATATGGTAAATGGTTGATCATGTTTGCACAAGCGCAAGGGTCAAGTTTTGTTCCAAGATACACATAGTTTAGGCTCTGCTTAGAACATAGTTTCAAAGGGCTACAACGGGATTATATTCATGGCCACAATCTTGTTTTAAATTCACTTTCAGACGAGGCATTTGTCAAGATGCCAGTTGTTCAACGAGAATCTAGTTAGGTACAAGAATACTACTTGGTAAGAATGTCTGTCTCATTAGATGCAACATGCTTGGAAATCTGAAATAGTAGCATATACAAAACAGAATCTTCAGTAAGTGCTTTTGAAATGCTACTAGTATGATGTATCCACTGTCCTTTGAAATGGGCCAACCATCAAAATATCTTGCTATTTTTTCTTGGGTAAAATATCTTGCTAATTGTCTACTACAGGCTAACCTTGTCATAGAATGATACAAAAAATTGTTAATTACTGTAAAGTTTATCCAACTTCAAGCATGGGATAATTACACCATACCTGCTCTTTGTTTGTTTCCCTACCAATATTTCTACAGAGAAAAAATATAGGAAAATAAATGTACAAAAGAACAAACAAAACAAGGGCCCTTTCGGAAAACGACCCACTGCGCTGTGCGCTCGCCACTGGGCAGGTCGCATCGCCATCGCCACCAGCGGTATAAACGTTGCTTCCCTCCGGCCTTCAACAATGCTCAGGTTGTTCCCAGTTCCCGTTCCTGCATCCCGCGCCAAAATCGTTCCCTCGGCGAGTACGAGGAGCAGAAATAAAGCAGCTTTCCTCCAAGAATGGCGGGCGGCGCTGGCGACGAGGTGGTGGAGGTGAGCTGCGGCGGAGGAGGCGGCGACCCCGGCGCCTACGCGGCGGTGCTCAAGAGGAAGCTGGACCTGTACTGCGCCGCCGTCGCCAAGTCCATGGTACGGTCTCTCTCCTCCTTCCTCAAAGATCAGATTTTGGTGGCCCTTTCCTTGTATGCTTATCATTTCGATTTACATCAGTTTGTGCAGTTTTCTTTGCTCCCGAATCTCCATGTTAGAGAGACCAAATTTACGTAATATGTTTAATTTTTGGGAATGACGATGGATGAAAAACTGTTTGTTCATCTAAGGACTTAATAATTTTCATGGTCTGTAAGTGTCAAAGATAAGCAGGGACCGGGACCACATCATAGTGGCAAAAGGCCACCTAAAATACATAGAAAAGAAATCCCCTGCCTTTGAGAAACAGAGGAAGACAAGGCACTGAGCATCTCCATTTCTTTTATACCTGGTGATGAACACTCAGACCAAGATCAGTTGAATCATAGTTGTCACTGTAGTTATTGATATGGGCTCGAGGTTGGGTCCAGTGATATGGACACATAGGATCTTAATGCTATGTGAGAGGCTGCCTTGTGGATTAAATGCACTGTGTTGAGATATTCAGATGATTCTCATTGACCAGCAATGATTGGATGAGTCTGATGTTGTTGGAAGTTTGGAACGAGCCAATAGGATATTTTCCTTTTGTTCCTTTTGGATTTTGCGAAACAATATAAATTATTGTTGAAGGCTACAGGCAAGCCGATAAAGCGTGAATTTGAATTCACATAAAGGGCATAATTCGTTAGTTATGTAGAGTGACCACAGATTCGCAACATCTACTTGTTTATACTTTAGTGTCAGATGAATTATTGAATGAATGAACATGTTAATATTTTTATGACCCCCTTTCACCTTGTGCTTCATCTACAAAATTTCTGGAGTTTTTTTTTTAAATTTCAAAAAAGCGAAAGAACATGTGGTATGTTTGCCGTTTTGCAAGCTTTATTTTTTTTCTGTTCTCTGTTAGTACAGATAGTAGCATGTGGTGTACCATATGAATTGCTTAGTTTTGTGCTACGGATTGAGGTCTTGAACTACCGAACTGGTGACAAGGTTAAAGAGTTGAGGTTTCTAGAGCTATATGTCCACAATGATATGAGACTGAATTGTATGCTATTAAATTCTTGAGTTAGTTATTTGGTAATTAGTAACCATTTTTTTATTCGATTGTCCACTTTCATTTGGGCATTGTAAAAGAACATTATGTGTTTTTCTTTCTGTGGCCTCAATTGCGCACGTGCAAGAAAAAACATGTTTCGTTTCCAATATTGGTAATAATTAGATGGTGGCCTTTGCACAATCGCAAAACTCAAACGAATGGTTCCTTAAAACTATGAGTTATATATTATTTTTTGTTACTATGTGGGTAAGGATGTGCAGTACTAGTGGCTTTCCAGAGCTTAAAAGTGACAGAAACCTCGCGTACTGGCTGCACCCAGCCCCTTGCTCCGTTGTTGCTGTGATGTTTATGCCAGTCCATTTCAGGAAGCTAGATCACAAGAATCTTCATTGGGCCACCCCAACTCACAAGCTTCAGACATTTCACAATTGATTTCTCAAGCTTCAGACACATCACAATTGATTTCCCAAGCTTCTTTTGATGGTATTTATGAACTTTCATAATTGCATGCATGTAATCTATCAAGCAACTTGGGCCGAAATGCTCATGCCAAAAGTGTACGGGCAGGAAGAATACAAAGGCCGTATTGCCTTAGATTGACAAAGTGTGGTCTGAAGTCTACTGCCAAAGTGTGATAGATGTCAAAACCACATCAATTCAACATTCACACCGTTGAGGTTCGGTATAGTGTATTGAATACTGACAATCTGTATTGGACATGGAACCCTAATGGCAGCAATTCACATTTTGGCAGTGTGCTTATATGTTTTGTAGGAGCACCCGCATCTGTGGTCCAAAAGTATACAAATCTTTTTGTATATTTGGACCATTACTCGAGTCTTACTTATTTCACTGCACTTTTTTTTTGTTTCTTTGATTCTATACACAGGTGATGGAGATAGAGGAAGCATATTCATAAACTCACATGTCATAGATAATACTAACTGTCAAGGCAAGCCAGCCAACAGTGATACATCGAAGGATCAGTCAGACGATGATGGCGATCTTGAGGAGAGTACTGACCCTATTAATGCAAAGAAGAAGAGGAGGTACTATTAGTTCCTCCATTACACAAGTTTCATAAATATATAGATAAACTCGCACATCGGTTATGTAAATGGGCATCAAACTAGATACCAGTACTTGATTTTGTTGGAAGCAAATGATTACATTATCTCGTAAGATGGTAATACATCTCATCTCATTTTACATTCTAGCATGGTTTAAAAATTCTTCAATGTGCATGCCTCCAGATATGAGGAGAAAGGAATGCACACGTTTTCCATCAATTTTGTGGCAGAACATTGTTGCCTCTGTCTGTCCACAATTTTTACAATGTTATAAACTTACAACACTCTGAATTTGCTTAGTGAGGTTTTGAGTTTTTTTTTATCAGAATGCTGTCAAATCGGGAATCAGCTAGGCGGTCAAGAAAAAGGAAGCAAACTCATCTTAATGACCTTGAATCACAGGTTTCAAATCATGAAACATGAATTCTCAAGTTAACATTCAACTAAAATTAAAATCATGCAGCTAATTACCACATAATTCTCCAGGTTTCCCGGTTGACAGCTGAGAATGCATCCTTGCTCAAGCGCCTGGATGACATGACTCAGAAATACAAGGATGCCACCCTTGACAATCGTAATCTTACAGTAGATGTTGAGATGATGAGGAGAAAGGTCTGTTTGTTGTTGTGGACCATTGCATCTATTTGCATACTTCATATGGGGCATTAGTTGTAGTTATTTTACCAAAAAGCTCAGTGTTTGAATTTCTATGAATGGCCACAAAGAGCTGATTTAAGTTGTCGAATTCAACAATCCTGTAACCTTTCTATTTAACAATTTTTGAACTGTCCCATAAAAAATTACGACGACACATTAATTTTATTTTCTACCTTAAAGATGGAGATTCTTACTATCCTCTCCTGAGTGAAACATGAATAACTTAGTTTCTTCTTTTTCATTTCTAAAATGCAGTTTTATATCCTATTATTGTTTTCCTTATTTTTTTCCTTGTTAAGAATAACAATATTCTCTTACAGGTGTGAGAAGTCATAAAAAAAGAAACAAAAAAATTAAAATCCTCATACCATATTCCAGGGAGCTCCCAGTGTGTATCGCATTAAACCTGTGGTGTTATTTGTTTTGGAAGGGCTTTTCTATCTCAGGATCTGAAAGAACAATACTCACAGAGGAGTCCAAACCTGATACTTCCATACAAACATTTGTTAATGCTTGTGTGTGAGTATATCCACAACTCTTTATTTTTGTGTCATCAGTAAAAGTGTTTTAAGCATATTCATGTTAAAGGGTTTTAGGTGTTTTAAACAAATTCATATTTAATTAGAGGCTTAACATATTCGTGTAAAGTTATTGCCCTGTCAGCTACATTACTGTATAATATGACTAAACCAATAAACCTCCATTCACAAATAATTGGCAACTTTGGCTATACTGTATTTAGAAAGAAACATGTATTCAAACACTTATAGTGATTCCCCTTTTCACAAAATCTTATTTTTCTAGAGATAGGAGGAAGACGTAACTGCCTCCATATTCCTTTACCAGCAGACTGTAAACATATACATAACTGGTTCCATTATTTACAATTTAGTTTGCTAAGGAAGTTCTTCTCTTCAGGTAAATATAGCTGAGGAAGCTGTGAGGAGAGTAACGGGAGCAAGCATGTTGCTATTGCCCACCAAATCTGACATGCCTGGGAGAAGCAGGTCCATGACTTCATGTGCATCTGATGCAGCTTCTGCAGCTGTTACCATTCAAGAGAGCATGCAACATTTTCTCCAGGCACCGGTTCAAGATGATCAGATCAAGCTTGACCTCTCAAACGCGACATTTCCTTTGACCAGTATGGACACGGGTACGAGGCTGGCACCACTGCGACGTGTCACAAGCTTGGAGAACCTGCAGAAGAGGATCCATGGAGATTCAGTACAATCTGAGACTGCATTGCTATTACTGGATCCTGAAGCTCTTGCTAGTGACAAGTAGCATGTCGCATGTAAAGATTTATGTGTGATGCCAGGCTTGTAGTCCTCCAGTAAGCTATGGTTTTTTTAATGAAATTGAGTTTCTGGTACAATAGTTTGATAGTAATTAATCTTTGCTTAAGCATTTATGTCTTATGCTTATGGATATCAGACACCATGGATGCATAAGAATGATTTATGGATATCAGACACCATGAATGCGCAAAAATGATCCTCTAAAGTATCACAGCGAATCATGAGGCTTAAATAGCAAAATGATTTGTAATGCAAACATAATTGGAATCGGATTTCACTGCTAATGTAATTGGGATAAGCTAATACAGAGTTTTATTTGGTTCAGAAGGGGAATGGAGTTCAAAGCCATTTTACTCTGCTTGGTCACATGAATTGAGCATTATCTGAACAGTAGAAGAAACAGGCTACTTCAAAGAATTGGAGCTAGATTGGAAAAATTATAAATGGAAGATATCTTGTCTACACCAAATAGGGAAGTAAAACGGAGATGCACTAGCCCTGAACAAAATAGAAACATACCAATCCATGAAAAGAGGAAAGGGAACCTGACACGGAATCAATCAAATGCATGCCGCTATCTGATCTGCACCCGCGCTTCCTCATCACCTGACCTCAAACGGGCCGCTGAAGACAGCAAGTATGTGGGCATTGGCCACCAGTGAGTGATCCTTTGAAGTGTTTCTTCTCGATTGTACACTCCAAAAACTGAGGCACATATATCTACTACACAATAAGGATCAATGATCAATCAGAGGTCGAATATACAACGGTCCTATGTACATGCATAAACAAGTTGCATTGATGTGCTATTAGGCACTCATGCCATTTCAATACTACCATCCCTTTTCATTATTGGACTCCTATGTTCAATCTTTATATGGTTTTACTATATCTAAGTATCATCTTCAGAGATAAACTGTTTTACTGACTCAACCATTGATTTGGTTGTGAAATGTTTCAGTAAAGAGAAAACTGAAAGGAAGTTACCCAAAGCTAGTTCATGCCATTATCCTGCAAGCATTGCCCTTGTCTTTACTCTTGAATAGCTGACGCCCTCCTCCATGTATTCTCTACTGATCCTCTATAAGCAACAAAAGATCCATAAAGTCCTAGTTCAACGAAGCAACCAAACATATCCTAACTTGGTTCAGAAAGCAAGTAGCAAAAAAGAGATGGGGCGGGCAAGAACATACCAACTGAGATCTATGTTTTGGATCTTCAAGAAAAAAAAAACAGAGAGAGCTTGGAACCCTTATTTGGGTGGGCAAATGTGAAGCAAGCAATGCGAGCAGAGTCAGCCGGCAGCTGGTGGCTGGATCCATATGAGGAGGCGTCACCCGGCCTGGAACTATATGAGGATGCAGCGGAAGTTCCATGCTTGCCAGCAGCGGGCTCGTGGTCGGCCCCTAGCGGGTGGGCTACATGTCGGAGCCAAGCGCCAGGCCGAATGCGGCTTTGTGCTTTGTTTTTCTTTTTCTTTGACGGATCGATATGGGGAATAAGCTTTTTTCGACGAAGGGACATAGAGAAGTTACATGCTGATTGAGGAAACGATTTCACTAGTGAACAGATGTGAAATGCATTTTCTTTCTTCCAATGAAGACATCAAGCTTTTGGGTGTGGGGTTCGGGGGGGGGGGGGGGGGGGGGGGGTGGCG
>LAPY01001743.1:68796-81923 GCA_000970635.1 Eragrostis tef
CTGGCGCGGCAGCGCGTCCAGCAGCGCTCGCCGGCGTCGAAGGCCACCGCGTGGTCGTGGCCGGAATCGGAGGAGGAGGTGGAGTCGGGGAGCATGAGGAACCAGGGGTCCCGGATGGGGACGGCGGCGCAGGCGGCGAGGAAGGTGGGCGACGCGGAGGCCGCGCGCCAGCGGCGGCAGACGCCGCGGGGGCGGGAGGAGCCCGGACGGCGGCGCAGGCGGCGAGGAAGGTGGGCGACGCGGAGGCCGCGCGCCAGCGGCGGCAGACGCCGCGGAGGCGGAAGTAGCTCGCCGGCGGGAGGCGCGCCAGGACGCGCTCCAGCATGTCGTCGTGGAGGCTCCCCAGGCCCATGCCCGGTGAAGGCGGGCACTTGCGCTTCCTGCTGCTGCCGTTGGCAGGAGGCGCCGCCGTCGTCGGCATCTTTGTGTCTACAAAAGAAGGCGAACGACACGAATTAGTGACTTGGTTCGCTCAATTCGTACCTAGAAAGAACAGGAGAAACACCGTGGCAAAATTCTTCCATTTACTCGGATTAATTAGCTCCTACGTACTAGAAACAGAAGAAGGAATCAGTAACTGGTTTTCGAAACGACAGCAGCAACAGCTTATGAAAACGAACAAGAAGCAGTAGCTGGCCGGCTATAGGTGACATACCTCGGGGAAGTTCTTGCGGTGAACGAGGTGGCGGCCGATGGAGGTGAAGGTGAGTGTGGCGCCGGCAAGCAGGAGGAAGCTTCGTCAAGAGGAGGAGGACGCTGCTCTTTTTGTCATGCGAAGAAGAAAGAGTGGGAGCTGCAAGTGCCACTCGGCCCACCCGCTGCGACGCTCGGTGGTGGACTGGTGGTGGTGGTGGTGTGGGCTAAAGCCACCGCCTCCTGCCTCCCCTATTTATACCATCTCGGCGGGCGACGATGATGCCGATGCCAGCCGAACCGACACAGCCGTACGTACAATTATACGCTATCTGATGCGCATGACAGCTCAAGGAGAATCCGGAGAGGTTGTACTCATTGTCCCTCCTTTGTATACCGATCGAGTGTAAATACTTGGAGTCGTTCAGAAAATAAATACCATGCATATCTGGACCTGAAGACAGGTCAACAAAAGACCACGGTCGGTGACAACGCAACTGTCCGTGGCACTCACTACGGATCGACGCAGGGATGCAGGGTTTGAAATGAAAGGACTTCAGTCAACAAAAGGCCAGAATATATGACATATTTTTGGTACCCATACGTACTGCCCGCTTTACGCACTGGTACTACCTAAACCTGAAGCATTCTCGTCCCTTAGGAGCACAACAATTCTGCAGAGATTTCGGATAGGGTTTGTTCGATGATATCATCAGGAGAAGTGTCAACAGTGCTCGAGGCCATAAGACAGATTTAAAGGAGACCTTGTCCGCGAGGATGAAGCTAAGGGAGGTCAAATTTACAGAAGTTGGACAGAGATGTATAACAAAAGAGGATTAGTTACATTACATGTGACTCCTCTGTTTGTTGGTTCTTCTCAGAGAAGAAAAAAAAATGCTGATCATCGATTTTTAATAACGAAAGGGTTAGGAACGTTATACGCGGAATGGTGCCCCGCTGACGCGTCTGCATGCCTAGGACGTTGAACAACACATCTATCTGTTGACCACTGACCACCAACACATAAGATACAATATAAATGATAGTTACACGAGACCTGAGCATCAAAAGACAGGAAAACCATATATACATTTGAGACGGTCTTGACCTCATCCGGCGAGCCGAGATAGTGAGCCATTGAGACGTGTGTTGTTGTCGCTTAAAAATGCGCAGCGCAGGTAACGAGCTGCCTGCACGCACACCCACCCGCCGGAGCGTTTGGCTCGTAGCAAACCCAAACCTAGATGCTGCATCGTTCCACGTGTGCGAGGCGCCACTCTCACAGTCACACTGCAGCCTAATTATTAAGCTACATTGATTAGGAGCTGACACTGTATTACCAGTAGTCCACTTTAGCTTAATTAGTTTAGCTTGCTATCTGCGCAGCAGTGCGCTTTTGAGTAAACAAAACGCGCTTTTGTATTAACAATTTGGTGCTTGCTGATTAGATAGGCTTGTGCAGGCTTATGCATGGATGGATGGGGCGACAGTGCGTCAGAATACTAAACTAACACTACTTTCTTGTGTCACGAGCGTGCACCTAAGCTATAGCAACGCTTTTCCCTCGCGCGTCTCGATCAGGACCCACCATTATTGTTCCAGATAAACTCACATGCATGTCGATTTCGAGTTTTCACTGCCCCTACTATTCTTTCTTTGCACTATTCACAGAAGAACTGCCCTCGGTGTACGTACGAAAGAAACCACATGAACCTTGTTCACGCAAAAAGGTTATGGTAAATCAATGAATTTACGTTTGATTGACGAAATAATTATTTGCTCCGCAGTAGCAGTTCCTACTGTAGGTTCATTAGTGTGCAGTTGAACATCTTTAGTTTCCCAAAAATAACACCTTAATTATTGCAGCACACTGCGCACTTGCACAGGATTAGTATAGGAGTACTAATTAGCTGTGCCATGGTGGGGTGAGAGCGATTAAAACTAGTCCGGCGGGCCAGGGTTTGACCTGTGTGCAGGAATCTGCGGGAATTCCAAGGTCGCGTCGCACGCACACTGCTGGGAGGAGTAAAAAACAAGCAGCGCCAGCGAGGCAGCACTGTCAAAAAGCATGGAGAGGAACACAACAACACGCACAGCATGCAGGAGAGCGTCGCATGTTCAAGGTCGCACATCAGATGCATGCATGCCTCATGCTAGTCTAATCCCTCTCTCTGCTTGTCAACTTTTGCTTTTGCATTGGGCGATCGGAACCAGGCTAACAGCCGAGAGGGATCAGAGGGACACATGCAGCAGCTGATGGTCCTGCTTCCTGTCCGTGTACATGCAGTCTATAGTGTGGTAGATCGGCGAACAGGGGAGGGTTAATGAAGGGAAATGCTGTAACACCACTAGCAGTAGCCGGATCAACAGTAACATTGTGACGCTGTGTTAAAGAAACGAAGATAGAGGTAAGGATCGAGATGGAAGACTAGCGAGCAAGAGGGTAAAAAGAACACTCCTACTCAAAGTAAAAAAAAAAAAGGTGCAAGGAAAAACTACTGGCACAGCGGATGGTTAAAGAGAGAACGCTGTACCACCACCAGTTGCCGGGAGCAGAGAAACAGTAACGTCGTCACACGGTGTTAAAGAAAACGAAACACAGGGTGTAAAACCAGATCAGAGAAGGGTAAAAAAGGAGCAAGGGATGGCCAAAGGCACCAGCACTCTTCTACCTCGCTCCCTGTGAGTCTGTGAGCGCACGCACTGCATGTCAAAGGCAAGAGAGAGAGGGTAGAGAGGGTGGCCGTGGCTGACCTTTGTAAAGCAAAAGTAGCGGGAGGGGGCGCCGGAAAGCAACAAGCTGGCAAGCAAGCGGACACACGCACCCATCCATGTCCCTTCCTTTCTTTCCCTGCTCATCCCTCTCTCTCTCTCTCTCCTTGATTATACTAGTATTAGGGTAGTAGAAAGGATTGCAAGGATTATGACGAGGATTTGGATTGGATGCCATCTCGTAGGGGGAATCTCTTTCCTGCTTCCTTCACTTGGTTGGGTTGGGGCGCTGTCACGTCGCTGCTTTTGCTTTTAAGCAAGTCAAATGGGTCCCGGACCCCCCACTGCCCGTGTCCGTCCGTGAGAGAGAACAAACAGAATACAAATGTGGACCACCCTCCATTTCTACCCCAGGAGGTCAATAACGAAGGCACCCGCCGTGTCGCGTCAAGATCTCTTGTATCGCAGCATCCTCGCTGCTTAAACTGTCTGTTTTGTGGCCTTGTTCAAAGTAACAAGGAAACGTGACATATACACTGGCGGCGGCGTTAATTGGTAAACCTTGTTAGTTCCACGCGACGTCGTCGCGTAAGTCGTCAATGTTGCCAATTGCCATGCGCATGGTTGACATGAGAAAAGGGAAAAAGAAGAGCTAGCGTTTGAGATCCAACATGGCGATGAAAGGGAACAAGAACGTGCCCCGCCCCAATGATGGGCGTGTGCGCGAGGTAGGAGTAGCTACAAAGGACTGTGTAAAGGTCAAAGGAAAGCCGCTAATGGCGACGATTGTTTTCTAGTATGCCCTGGTTAATTACCTCCAAACAAATGCACAAGTGTGCCCTACAAATGTAGGCTTTGCTATTGTGATTTTTAGTACATTGCCCTACAAAACAATTGTATTCTTGCATGGCATTGCCCCTTGCAAATTGTAAACCAGTGCAGAGGTGAATGGAAATGGTACTCCACTACTCACCCTACTTGTAAATTGCGCCTGTAGCTCAGCTCTCTGCAGTTGCCCGCATTCTGAAAATGGAGCAGAATATAGCAAACCGCCGTGTGTTCTATCTACATTCAACTGTAGACGTGCTCTTCTGATTTCAAGTGAACTCGACTAGTAATGCCGCTTGCAAATTCCAGTACAGTGCACAAGTGCCGTGCATGCCATGCCACCACGGGCAGAGATCTCGAGGTGGGCAGTAGTAGACCACGACAGAGACACGCACACTTCCATCCAGCGAAAGTGTCAGGCCTGCCCCTCTGCTACCCTGCAGGCCGCGACCTGCGGGTACGTACGTACAGTTGTGAACATGATGCTACTCATGCAGAGCAGCCACTAGGCTGTGTCTTTTCTCAGTCCGTCTGGGTGTGATGCTCTACGGCACATTCCTCTCTCTCAAACCCCGTCTTAAGGATGATGAACCCGCAGACAACTAACTGAAACTATGATCGATTACGGTGAAGAATTTGCTGCTTAGGGCCGGGCTAAGAGGGACTGGACCGCGAGGAGCATCATACTATACCAAGTATAGGATTTGGACCAGTCTGATGGAACGTTTCTAACTGGACGTGCAGTAGGATTAGAGTCAAACTGCGGTGTTACTCTCAGTGAAATCATCTACACACTGCTTCCTATTACGTCGTCAGTAGCAGTAGTCGTAAGAATGGCTCGCTCTGCATATTGATCTGCTGCTGGCAACACAATGCAAGAGAAGAGCGGACAGACGCGTCCGGCCAAAGTCACCCCGGAACCGAGAAAGATGCCGGCAGCGTCGTCTGCCGTCGCTGGCGATCTCCTACCGAACCAGCCCACCAAAAACGGGTGGGCGTGAGTCCGTGACCATGGAGAAGAACCCACTGGCCGGTGGGTGCATGCTGCCCTGCAGCTGCTGGCGCACGCACAATTGTTGGAGAGCGCGGCGGCGATCGGTGGCCTCTGCTAGCTTACATACTCCCGGAGACCGGAGTATGTAAGGCGTTTGACTCGCCGCCTTTCAAAGATTCTCATGTAACGACGTGTGCGGGCAACAGAGCTGAGCTACGGGCGCATGTAACTAGGAGTACGTGTCCATGGCAGACGAATGCAACACATGCTGCTGTATTACCACACATAGGCGTACGTAGGCTTGCAGTTGTGTCAGGGCATCTTTGCCACCATCACGCACAATCATTCATCGGTACACTGCCGGCCGACTGGCACGCACTCCATGCATGGGCAGCCACTGCCGAGATGCCCGTCCGTCCATCATCCATCAAACCATCATGCATGCGCAGGCAGAGCACGTCGTAGGAGTAGAAATCAGAGCGCGTTCTCTGTGTCTCTGCGCTACTAACCAGATCCGTGATTGGCTCGCACGCGTTAATCAAGCTGTTACCTCACGCCGTGTCGCGTGCATGCAGCTCGCGCCATCATGTGCCGTCGACGCGAGCTCCTTCTCCTTACCAGAAAAAGGGGCCGAGCAAGCGAGCCGCCGCCCATCACGCCGTACGTCTGCCACAGCGACCGTGTCGTCCTGCCGGCATCCTCCCCTGCACGCGCCCATCCATTCATTCCTGCATGCTGCGGCCGCAAGCAAAGCCAGCCCGGAGTACACAAATTAAGTAGAGGGAGAAAAAAAGAGAGAGAGAGAGAGTACCAATACCATACAGGTAAACATATACGTACACCATAAATAAAGAAAAGTGACGGGGTGTGGTACAAATACATGGAGATTGGAGGGAGACTCACACGTGAGACAAAGTTGGGAGCCAGCTTCTCTCATTCTCCTCGCTACTCTCAGCTCCTTGGTAACGGCGAAAAGATCACCAAAGCTGGTATATTAGCAGCTGAAAAGAGCAAAGCTTCTGGTGGTACGTAGTAACGAACAACAGGCGTGAGTTTGATTTCGATCTGCTAGTATGCGTACCGTGTTCTCGCCTCGGGCGTACAGCTGGTTCACTCATAACGGTTATCACAAAGCAATACACCGCTAGCTAATAAAAGCAGCGTAACAAACCTACAAACCACCTTTTTAAGTGCAGCTGACAGCCTGCCTCACTCATCGCTGATAACACAAAGCAGGGACAAAATTACAAGTTACCGCCCTTTTTAAGAGTCCTACCACTACGACAACCGGTAAAAATATGCGCATGCACATGTGTGAGGCTTTGGGCGTAATTATACCGTGAGTGTACGGTACTAGTGCCTTTCGCTAGTTTTCTAGTTAAAATCACTTTCTAATTAACCACTTTCACCTTGGTACGAATTGCACATTCTTTTCCTGATTCATGTCTGATGCAGATTTATGCTATCCTGAAATTTACTTACTACTCCGTTGTATTCTCTCAAAACGATGGATCAGGCTAATACTACTGGCATGCACGGTTTCACATAGTACTGCTAACTTGCATGCAAGATTTGACAATTTCGTATAACCGGAACTGCTCATTTTTACCCGTGCCAGCAAAGCTACTAGCGGCAGGGGAGGAGGACATGACAAGCTGAGGAGCCAGCCTACCGTATTCTATGGTTTGCTTCGGTGTATTCCTTCGCCTTTCTCCTTCCCCAAGGAGGCCGGTCCGTCCCAGATGCCACGGCGCGCTGGTCAGCCTTGCACGCACAACATGAACAACACCCCACATCTTTCTCTAGGACTAGGCAGCGCACTCTCATGTCAAATATGCAAATATTCTTACTACTATTAGTGACATTGAATTTGAACGAGCATTTCCTGTTTTTCTTCTGAAGCTTATGTACCCCACAATTTGACATAACATCAACCAAATCAAAATTATCAGTGGAAAAACAGTTCGTCTATAGGATAAAAATATAGCAGAATAGCAAAATAAGACGGACTGCAATCAGTTCCCATACGGGCACGTCGGCCAGGGATTAAGGACCAGATAAAGGTTTTCGGATTCATAGACAGGCTATCGTTGCCGAAATCAGTTTCTGCAAGAGAAGGATAAAACCAAGCCGACATGGCGACTGTTCCAAGATCAGCGTTCGGGTAACTCGAACCCAAATGGGATTAGATTTCCTATAAATTTCCAACAGTCTAACAACGCCTTAGCTCAGACAAACTAGCTAGGAGCCTAGGGATGCAGGCATACAGAGGTGCAATAGCAGATAAATCGTTGGTTCAGCACACTCAAAGGATATTTCCGAACCTAACCCAGATCCAACAATCAAAGACAAAATTTTGTTGCAAAGGCTTGTTTGCTTCGCTCTGCTTGTAAGTTATAACCGAAAAGAAAAAAAATCCAATCAAAAAATGATATTACATGGTACAGAGATTGCACGCTGCTAGTTACGGGGAGTGGTCAGGGCAGTGGAGTCTTTGAGCACCTGACGAGCACGCCAGTATACAGAGTTTGCAGTTTCTGATGTTCCAACCTAGTCATAATGAGAATGTGTATTGTCAGTGGCCACGATCGCTCATTACTCAGGGCTAGAAGTTTAAGAACAGATATTGGTAATGTATAGTCTAACCTTCAACTCCAGGTTGTAGTATTTCCTCCATACTTCTCTTTCCTGGGGATAGAGGTCAATTGCTGAGTCATAAAGCTTTCGAGCATTCACAAGGGCATCATGGTCTCCAATCGCTGCAAGGTTAGCTTCCAGCTCTATGCAGTACTGGAAGAACTTGAGGCTTGGACGAGGTAATGCTAGAAATCTGTATTGAATGCAGAAGTGTGAGCAACATATCAGTACATTCCAAAAGCGATTCCTTAAGGTCATTGGTATAAACCCAAGAGGCAATCTCAACTGCAGTAATTGTTTTAATATGTTCAATGCATGAACACTCATGATAAAAAGGTATCATCTGCACAGAAAAAGTGATAAATTGCCTAACACTGCCCTAACATCAGCTGCCTAGTGCACCGATTATATTACATTGAAAAACAAATACTAGGGAGTAAAGGTGCAACTATTTCTCGAACAATGAAACATATGCCAGCTGAGAACAATTTACATACCTTTTGTAGATCTTCCTAGCTCGTTTCATACCATCTCTTTGCAAATACCATCCTACGATGGCAGAAGAAACTGACGCTCCAGAATCACTCCCGCCAGCTGAACTTAATGATAGCACAGCACACTTAACCAGCTTCTCAAAATAGATCTTCTCATGAGAGAACAATTTCAAAGCCTGAAATGCAGTACAAACAATCTCACATAGCGGAAACAGCAGGGTAATGTTTTTTTTTCTTCGATACTAGTGTAACTTAGAAACGCTCATTGGTGGAAATGATCGCGGCAAGTCTAGTGGACTTACCATCTGCCACAAGCTCTCAGTCTCAGTTATAGATAACTTTAGAAGCACGGTGTTAAATAGATCAAATAGAGAACTCAAATTCTCATTGTTGAACGAATTGCCAGTAGCAGTGGCATACGAATTTATCTCCATAGAAGCTCTCAGGCACCACAAATTTGCAGCATTTGAAAGAGGACCATTGCAAAGCTTTTCTGCAAGATTCTTAGCTTCCTCCACTCTTTCAAGTTTCAAACAAAATGACACATACTGGCAAGCAAGATCCTCAGTAAGACACCCACATGATTCAGCATTTTCATAGACTTTCAGTACAGATGAAGTGAACTCTGAAGCATCAAATTCAGCATCTTGGAATAACATGATAGAATCTTCTCTGTCAGGATATAGAACATCCATCCAAAACTTTGCATACAAGGAGTACATTTTAGAAGTTGGCAGCCTTTTGACAGCTTCATCATACACCTATAATCCAATGGGAACATCAATTTGAAATGTTCACAAAGGTGTGTTAAAAATACTAGGCAGTGTAAAACCCATTTCAGCCAAGAAATAGGAAAACTTAGCATTGCTGGTCTCAAATAAAAGGACATACCCTAAAGTGCTTTCTAGTGTACACAATTTACTGTACGTATCAGTCAAGTTCCAAGATTATAATTGAGAATGACATTGTAAAAGGCTTTCATAATACACTAACAATTACCAAGTAAATCAGAAAGGTAATAATCTAGTAGGATAAACACACAAAGTAACATATTGCTAGCGTATGGGAACACCAGACACCACACTAACTCAACTTAAAAAAACTGACTAGGGCAAAAAATAACCTTGAAAACAAATTTTTTATGGCAGGACATGGCCAAGGAGCATTTATGAATATGCTGTTTTTCTCATTTCCCAAAATAGGGAGTAAGATACTAAGATAGAGTTTCATTGATAAACAATAAGGAAAATTACTAGTTGAAATAAGACAATGCTTTTACCTGAACTGATCTGTGCAACTTATTCGATAAAACATCCTTCCTATTTGAAGGATTAGAACCAGTTAAGTCACTAAGCTGAAGCCTAGCAAACCAATCCCAGTAGTCCTCACTATGGGAGAAATCTTTCTTCAGGTCGTCCAGGACCTCTATCTTCAACTCATCAGAATGAGTCAGGTCAACACTATTTAGTATCTCCAAGAATTTTTTCCGCAAGGTTAAGCTTGACGGAAGAGCTTCCACTGCTCCGTGATATATGGTTTGAATGATTAACAGTCCTTGCTGCCAAAAAAGATCTTCCTTCTCCTCAAGAGCAACATCTGTTGCGCTAGACTCTTTGGGACCATCACCTTCTTCGTTCAGTGACATGAACAGTTCCTTGTTTTCCTCTTTCCAGTCCCCTGAATCATCACTATTCTTTTGCAGCGTCTTCACATCCTCTCCAAGAGCAACCTTTCGAGCCTTTAGCTTGTTAAGATAGGTAAGCTCCATGCGTAGATACTCAATCCACATATCCTCTGACTCTGGACATGACCTGAGACCACTCTGCATGAGTGCACGAGCTGCAGCAACATTAAGGTTCTGATCAAATTCCCAAGCTGCCGCATAGATCCAAAGCCCAGGAACCTTGGGGTGGTAGCGAATAGCTTGTGCCAGAACCTGTAAACAATAAAACAAGCACCAGGAAAACAACATTAGTGCCTGCAACCCTAAGTAACTTAAGTTATTTGTTCTGAGCATAGCTCAAATTGAAAAACACAAAATGCCTTCCTTTTTTTTCCCTTGTATAACCTCTCATGGATAATTGGAAGTGTACTCATACATAATCTCTAACTGATATACATTGAGAGTACATAAATGTTTAAACTTCCAAAAATGCCAGAACATCAATTTAAATGCATGGTCAAAACTCAAAACTGAGAACAAATCTTCAAAAAGCAGATTAGGAAAATAATGATGTAAACAACTTCAAGTTGAATAATACTATAGCAAAGGTTACGAGTTGGAAACTATAATCACAAACAGCGGGCATAACAAATGTTAACACTGTTCACTTGGACGCCCTAGGGCTCCATTATACCATCATTCCTCATGTGCGGCCCTTTGCGCTGTATGGTCAGTTGGCATCCACTGTAAGTAGACGAAGACAGCAACGTACATGGCAGTGCGCAGCAAAAAGGCAATGGGTCGGGTGGAGCAAAAACCCGCCCGCGACAAGAGAGGCTTCGGATGAAAAGTGGCACCTGCGTCAGCACCTGTTAGGTCTCGGGCAGGTCTCTGGTGCCCGTTGGTTTCGCCACTTGACCAAAAGAGTAGTCACGCTCTGCTGTCCCGCGCTACCCTTGCCAGAGGAGTGCACCCCACCGCATCACAGCCTCGCTGGAGGTGATGGACCTCGTGACGCGTGCTGCCGCAAGCCCCGCCCGCCATGAGCTTCAACTCACGCAAGAGTGGGCCAACAAAACGAAAGAGAAGATGAGAGAGAGCAGTTGGAGCTAGGTGCCGCGCTGGCCCATGGCGACATGGTGCAGGAGCGCTTGCTAGTGGTGGCGGTGTGGTGGGGGCGAAGAGCATGTTGAATGGATAATGTGGACAGATGAGATTAATTAGTAACTAGAAGGTGGGTGGTCCAGGCTGAAAATTTAAGATAGATTTGGTAAATTTTTCCCATGTTGGGCAAGGCTGGGACTGTGATTCGAAGTTGGGCCTTGGATTGTGATAGTGGGCTGGGCTGATATTAGGATTAGAGTTTTCGGGCCCCGTCTGGTCACCCATGGGTGGGAAAAGAAACCAACGCCCAAGTCTTCGCAGGTCGGGGCGGGTGCGACCCACGGGTGAAAAACAGCACCCGCACCCACGGTTGAAACTGCCATCCTGAAGAAGGGGAGCAGAGAGAGATGGAGGTTTCACCACTTCCAATATGATTTTTGGCTTCTTGTGCTTCCTTTAAATTGTGTGCCATATAACCTTCTGACATCACTCTATACAGTGTTCCAGTCCCGTGAGAGTCGGAAATATCAGGGAGAAAAGCAGGCCCCTAGAGCGCATGATCACCGCCTCCAGGGACACTGACAAGTAAGGATGCGAGTCTATAGACAAGCCACCTCCTAGTGATGTACGATTTTCCCATATTGGGCAAGGCTGGGACTGTGATTCAAAGTTGGGCCTTGGATTGTGATAGTGGGCTGGGCTGATATTAGGATTAGAGTTTTCGGGCCCCGTCTGGTCACCCATGGGTGGGAAAAGAAACCAACGCCCAAGTCTTCGCAGGTCGGGGCGGGTGCGACCCACGGGTGAAAAACAGCACCCGCACCCACGGTTGAAACTGCCATCCTGAAGAAGGGGAGCAGAGAGAGATGGAGGTTTCACCACTTCCAATATGATTTTTGGCTTCTTGTGCTTCCTTTAAATTGTGTGCCATATAACCTTCTGACATCACTCTATACAGTGTTCCAGTCCCGTGAGAGTCGGAAATATCAGGGAGAAAAGCAGGCCCCTAGAGCGCATGATCACCGCCTCCAGGGACACTGACAAGTAAGGATGCGAGTCTATAGACAAGCCACCTCCTAGTGATGTACGCCATCAGAAATCTGCAGCCCACATCATCCACCTGAGAGCCACAGGAGTTACCTTGGCAAGGCCTCCAGGAGCAACACAGCAATATTCCGACAGCAGCCTCACATGTACTCAAGGAACAAGGGGTAGGCATGCATCCATTGCTGTATGCAGGAGGGCATTCAAGACAACTGGCTCCTGCTGAAGCTACTATCGTGAGACGACACTTGGCAGAGAAGCATGATGAGCATCAGAAACTAGCAGGAGTAACACGACGAGGAAGAACAATGGGTGGGGGCACAATTTGTGACTTTTCCATGTCCTGTTCTGAGAAGAGAATTGAAAAGGGAACAGTAATGCCATTTTCCAACGCACATCCACTTGGCGATGGTATTCTAATCCACTTTGTGATGGTATTCCCTTTTGCAATTCCATTTTCCTATTTTGCTTAGATTTCAAATGAGGCATAATAGCAACAAACAATGGTAGAATTCTTCGAACTTTATTAACCTGTAACTACCTGAGCTACTGAATGTTAGCTACTCGTCGTATGTTCTGATGCTTGGGGGAAATCCCCACGCCCAATACAATGCGTGCCAGAGGTTAGTGGATTTACATACAAACAAAATGTTTAACCTACGGATTGGTCTTATAAATCAGCTCAACTTACTGGTGAGGGATTTGGTGTGGGGATGGTAGGGTACCTGCTTCATCCTGCCGTGCCGCTTGTCGCGGCAGAATTCGAGGTACTTGAACCAGAGGTCGAGGTCCCCCTTGAACCTGACGGTGGCTATCCGGTAGATGTCGAGCACGCGGAGGGTGCAGGCGATGTCGGAGATGGACTTCTTCCACTTCTTATTCTTCTTCCTTTTCCTCTTCTTCCCTCCCTCGCCGTCATCGTCCTCCTGATGGCGGTCGTCCTCCTCGTCGTCGTCGTCTTCGGCGGTGGCGCGTATGATGGCGCGCTTGCGCAGGTTGCGCAGCGCGTCGAGGCGGA
>LAPY01001743.1:85438-100389 GCA_000970635.1 Eragrostis tef
CGCGGCGGCGGCGGACGACGTCGGCGAGCTCGGCGCGGGTGAAGAGGCCCCGGCGCTCGAGGTCGTCGAGCTCGTCGGTCATCCGCTCCAGGCGGTACTGCACGGTGTCCGCCATCCTGCCTAGCTGGAAAGCTCCCTCTCTCGCAGGCGATGCTAAGCTGTTGGAGGCGGGGAGCAAGGAGAGGAGCCGGACGGCGGCGCTGCTAGGGTTTAGGGTTTTGGTGTTGCGGCGGCGGAGGGGAAGAAAGGAGAGGAGAGCCCCGGCGCCAAGGACTGCGCCGCCTTGATGGCCTTGCTCTTGCTGCTGTTGAGGTGAGGCTTCGCGGGGCGGCGTGTTAAGCGGGCCGGCTTGGGGACCTAATACACTGCCTTACAACACACAAAGGTAAGGAAGCCCAATGTGCGGAAAGGCAGCCCAAGTTTACTTTTTATTTTAGTTATGCTCCAAAACAGTTACTTTTATTTTAGTTTCCTTCTTCTAATCTTTATTCACTGTACTTTGATTCTGCACATCCGTTAACTGTTGAATGTTGGGAAGAAGTCCTTTCTTTTCTGAACTGGGGAAGAAGTCTTCTTTCAAATGGTACATCAAAAATGTTGAAATGGCAACAGTTCCGTTCACTCTTTGGAGCCCGCCCAGCCAAGCTGAATAGGATTTGGGAAGCAGGGTCTTGACTGTCGAATTACTTTACACCGACACAAGTACATATACAAAACAAAATAACTTCTTGAAAATAGTTCCTCCAAACATAGGTGAAATAATATAGCAGTGGACCAAGACAGAAAACAGACAACTCATTTCAATACGCCATGAGTTAAAAAGAAAAAGAAAAAAGAAAAAACGTGACAGACGAACAAACAGACTTCCAGCAAAATACAAGCAACATCGGACCAATTTTAGATTTTGGAAGAGGCATGCAGTTGATATATGTTTTTCAACAGTGTCTGCCAAAGCAGCAGCTTACACCTGCTCATCCATAATTACAGACTCCTAATCCAATCCCTTCTCAATATGGTTTCCTACCTCAGAAAAATATGGGGACAAAAAGGTAGGCAAACAATTCTAAGTTGCGTACAGGGGTATACATCCTCAATGCGCTATGGACTTATGTAAATGGCGGACAATCTATACACCTCCTATTTCCTATCTGACACTTTCTGATTTCTACCTAGGAATATTCAAAGACTTGAGCTAAGAATTTATACATCTTTATCTTCCCCAGAAGAATCATAAAAAATGGCCCGTAAAATAGGACTACCCAAAAAGAATGAACAAAATTCTAATGAACCAAAAACCTATGTACGTCCCCCCAAAAAAGAAAGTCATTTTACATACTTTCCTGCACTTAAAGGTTCTGCACGTATCTCGATTCCAATGAGTGAAACTGATCATTGTCTTGGCTACTCTCAGTCATTTGCTTGCCAGGGCTGATCACTGGAGGCGACCATTGATCTGGGACAACAAGAAAGTAGGCGGACATTGCTTTCCTGAACCGTTTCTTGTACTGCTTTGGTGAAATTACGGTTGGAGATACATTCTTTGGTCCGCCTAATATCCCTGAAGCTTTCACCCATGTCTCTAGGTGTTTATCCCATGTATACTGCCTCATAAAATCTATGATTCCCATAACAAGTTCATGCCTTTTCTCGTCAACACCAACAAGCAAAGAATAATCCATTACATCTATGGACTGCACAAAAGTTGCCAAAACTTATGTCAGAAATTGCGCTTGTTATAACTTGTAATACCAAACAGTAACACATTGACTAAAATGAATTAACATAAGATAGAAACAAAAGAATAACATTTAAATTTTGACAAGTTCTAGCTGAGGCACCGGCAAAGCAACCATCAAATAGTCCCATCCTTTTGATTTGCCACTGTGTGGTATTTATCTTTTAATATTATTTTTCTTCAAAAAGATCTTTTAATATTATTGTGTTATATCTCCCATTTGAGAAAGAAATTTCTTCTATCTTAACAATGATAGGTTTCGATAACCAATGCTACAAATGATTAAAATATCAATATAAACAGTGTTGAGTAGTTGAACAGTTGATACCAAGACAAACAAAACTCATAAAGCACATTATCTAGAAAATAATATAGTGAAGCCTGTAATAGACTGTACCAAAACTTCTATATAAATACTCATGTGCTGCAACAAAACTTCTAATAACTGGTTGGTCTCCCCATTATGCATTCTATCTAGACAGTAACAGTAATTCTGAAACCTAAGACACCTACCTAAGACGTTAGGATATATTTTTTCACCATAAAAGTAAATTTAACCTTGTACCCTGCAGCACTTCCAAGAAATCAAGAACTATAAAAATGTTTAGTCAGAGATTGTTACGTCTTAAAGTGTCTTCACAATATTCTAGAGTTTTCCTCAACTGTAATCCATAGTGCCCTTTTGGGCTCATGGAATAGACAGTTCTCATTTCGTAATAAGGTGTCAAACAACTTTCTATTTCACACAAAATATATTTGTGAACATGGAAAGACAAGGGAGATGGGTATGCATGACAGTTATAACAAAACAGCTGATTATAAATTTTCTAATGGATTTTCTTGATGCGCAAGTTACAATATAATTTCTGGAGTATACAAAAATTATGTTGGCGCAATTATATAATATGTACTCCCTCCGTTCTTTTTTATATGATGCAGTTGACTTTTTTCGTTACTTTGACCATTCGTCTTTTCTATAAATATTTGTGCAAACAGCTAAATATATAGGTTAACCTTAAAGTGCTTTTGATGATAAATCTAATGATATTGATTTTACATTAAATAACTAAATACATAATCATATATTGTCAGCCAAAGTTTAACAAAAAAGTCAACTGTGTCATATAAAAAAGAATGGAGGGAGTATTTGTTTTAGTATTTTGATGAAAGATAACTTCATACAAATATATGTGATATTTCAGAGGGAAATCCACGTAGTCTTTTCCCATTCACAAAATAAAACTGAGCAGCTTCTCAAGCTGGTCATAAATTTTAGCAGCTAGCAGGAACCATATGTTCAGACTATCTGATCTAAAGGAACAAAATAGGGACAGAGAATATAAGCAAGTCATTTATACTCACAGCGAGAAATGCAGTATCATTCCAAACAGCTCTCTCTAGCAGCCGCTTTGCCTTGTTTCCGACAAAAATAGGGGATGTAGGCATCACTTCGATTAAGTTCTGATCAAGAAGTACTTTATCGCTACCATTAGAGTCTGGGTTATATCTTGATCTAGTTGAACCCTTCAAATCATACAATCTTGTCACATTGCGTTCAAACAAAAGATTTTCCATCACTAGAACATCCGTCTTCATCTCCTTGCCACCTTTCAGACTCTTAACCTATTCAGTGTCAAAAGGATCACTTATGAACAAATGAACTCATAAAATTACTTGAAGGAAAAACAGAATAGCATTACTACCAAGATATCTGGACTAAAAATCAATATGATGTAACAAAGCCTTTTAATTATAGGCAGCCACAAATGCTGGATCGAGAACAGACTTGAATGTTGACCCAACTGTCAACATTCTTTTTAGGTTATTATATACCCACTGGCTGGCTTGGACACGAAAATATGCTGTGCTAACATTGAGAGATAATATTTCGAACCAAGGATATTTTTGGAAATCAGGCTGCGTAGAAGAATTCCACACTAACCTAGATCTCATGATTCTACTCCTACCCGACGTCTTTTCTTGACGTTGGGAGAATTACCTCTCGTGACGTTGACAAAAAAAGTCTGGAGCCTTTTTTCTGGGGGGGTGGGGGGTACTGTCAACAGTCCTCTATTTCTATTTAGTTTCTCCAACACCTTAAAATATGTCCCTTTGACTTGTTTCTCCAAGATGCGACTTTGGCAAGTGGGAACAACCATCTCTTAGAGGCCAAGTTAGCAAAGAAGTGCAAAATTATACAATTATTTCTGGTGATAAATGCAAATGATAAATTTTCTACAGGATCAACCTAGCAGTTAGAGTTGGGATAATTATCAGTGGTGTGAACTTGTGAATGAAAAGATTACATATTCCCAAATCTAATATAGGCTGATGTCATTAGATGGATCATTGGAGTTAATCTAGGCTATCCGATCTCAAATCTGACACTAATACAATACTCGGTAAACTAGAAAGGTGTAGTTTTGTTGGTCTTTAGCAGAAAGCAAAATAAGATTAAAAAAAATGCCAACTACCTGATAAATACCAAGAATTTTTGCAATACAAGTAGGACTGCCAGTTCCAATTGATTCAGATACATATTGAAAATATTCTGGAGCAAATTTCATGAAAGACTCTAATTCAGTCTTGGTAACCTGCTTAATTATGAACCTATCATCCAGTGATTTTGCAAAGAATACATTGCTCTTGCCTCCTTGAGCACCCCATTTCTTGCAACGACTCAGTGACCTGACAAAATCACGCTCCGCTGGACAGCAGATTCTCCTCAGGGCATCAAATTGTTTTGCATAATAACAAACTACAGTGTACTTCACCAGACCTGAAGGACCTTCGTCACCAAAATTCACCTTAATGTGATTTACTTTTCTATAAGCAAATGAATCTGAAGTGGACAGGCTCTTGCTTCCCGACATGGAGAGAATATTGTCCTCTGTAGAGACAACACTTCTTAGAAGTTCTGAAGTAGTTTCATCCAATGATTCAGTTAATGAGGCACTTCTTGAATCAGATAATGGGAGTGAAGTGTCTATTGTATCTCGTTCCAGCTCATCTGAAAGTTGAAGATGGTATTCATGGGAGACAAGTGCATAAGAGATGATGCTAGTAGGTTCATCATCATAAACTCCAACAACAGTGTCATTGATGCCTATTGGAAAGAGAAATTTGGGCCCAATCTGACGCTCCACTTCCCTTAAGAATGGAATGTAAACATGACTATGTTCATTGAGAGCATCAAACCTGTTCGAACGATTCCACTGTTTATTGAGAGAACGGTAAAACTGCAAGAAAGGCATCCCTATCCAGTTAGAATGGTCTTCTGTTCTGAGTCCTCGGAGGGAGCTATAGAATCTGGCATTGTTGACTTGCTAGAAATAGGATCATCTTTACCAATCCACTTCACATCAAGCGCGTTAGTCACATCTAATAAACTGGGAAACTGCCCTTCTGAAAGGGTGCGCCGAGCAACAAGATCTATCTCCAAGGGAATTGACTCCCCGCTCACACTGATACTACTGTACAGAGGAGTTTTAATGTCTCTTACGAGGCAGTCTGGTTCACTTGTAGCCATTTGCTGGTCATGATTGGAATTGGTATTGCTTGCATGCTCTGCAGGGAGGTTCCCTGCATAAATGCTCTCCTGAAGGTCTCTATTGGCAGCCTCATTCCCATTATTTTCCATTTGAGGCTTTGTTGTGCTGTTTGGTTCAGTAACACTGTCAACAGAATGAATATTACCATTAAATTCTCCATGCCTGAGGGTATGTAATTCATGACGACTCCTATCTGACTTTGCAGCAAATACTAATCTTTTATCCCACAAGTATGAATGGAAGAGTATCTGCCTCCTCAGCCTATTGATCTCAAGAATGTCAGGTTGACCTTTCAACACCTCCTTTTTCATAACTTTACTCAGACATCCCTAATAAGTAAAAAAGGAAATCAATCAAGAAACCATAAACAACCATACATCCAGACTAGAGAAGGGATCACAAAGTTTGTGTAGAATCTGTAGATGCTGCAGGTATATAAGATGAGGTCACACATCTATGATAAACCATCCATTTGGTGATATCACAATAAGATAATATTGAGTACCTCAACAAGTACTTTTAATTTTATTTTTGGCCACTTTGATGCTAAAACCCAAAACAAACAGGTGGTTTGCACTACAATGCATGCAATACATTCATAATCTATATGAATTAAGCCTAAAAATCAATTGGAAAAAGAAATCTAGTGGTCTGCATTTTCCATTGTTGATGTAACAATTTAAATTCAATATTTAATGATTATGATGCAGAAATGCTGTATATAGTACATCCATGAGCTATATGATTAAGCCCCAAATTTTATTTTATTTTTGAAAAAGTGAAATGATTCAAAATCAATAATGATTATGATGCAAAAATGCTGTTTCAAAGGGCACTAACCTCGAATTCTAACTTCTCCTTTCGAAGCATGCTATCAAGTTCAGCAATGTGATTGCTAGACTCCAGGTTGAGAAAACTGCCATTACCCTTTTTATCAGAAGTCGGGGGTCGGGTGTAAAATATGTAAGACTTCATCAAAAAGCTGTTTTGCCTTGTCAACGACCTATCAAATTTGGAGAAAACGTTGCTACTCAGGCAAAAAGGATAAGCACTCTCGAAATATTACTATAAACATTTGAAGGAAGCATTCAGGTATTATCACCAATTTTTAATTTGTTATGGAAACGAAGCTACTGGCGGAATAAAGCTACAAACCTCGTTCGCTTCTTTTTGTATCCAATCCAAAGGCTGGTGGCCAAAATCAAGTTTATGAGGTGGCAAAAGTACAGAATGGACACTAATAGGAGCATATCGGAAACATGCTACCATTTTGCCAAATCTGTGTGTCAAAAGCAGAAGAAAATCAAATGTCAAGATAGTCAATAATCAAAAGTCGGATATAGTTTTTAACCATTCTTACATGACGAACAGAAATAAAGGGTCGACCCAGTCTTAGAAAACAAAATCTCTGAAGATGACATACCCATAGAACCGAAGGCAGTCCCTGTGGAGTGAATGACCGCAGCTGGCAACCCGACTTGCAGCTGCATGGTTTGAGAAGCTAAGCTCCAAAAATTTACCAAGTGATAAACCCCATGCAGCATCAGACATGACAATCCTCTGGGTTGCTGGAGGGAACCCGTTACTCCAGGGGCACTTGAGACACCTGTGCCACATCCAAATTTTGCCATCCCTTTCTCCAGATAAAACAAAATCTGTAAGTTTTCTAACTGATATCGTTAGACTTCCCTGGCGATGAGTGTAGCAGTGAACATGGGCTTCAGATGGCTTATCGCAGGACCGGCACTGATAACCCTGAAAATGCATTGTAACTACGTTGAAAAGTGCGAAAGAAAAGTAATAAATTCACACAAAACATGAGCATATTGAGAAGCTAGGGAAAGATACCTGATCGAACAGGTAATCCCGTAAAAACCTTCCAAGGGGCTTGTCAAAGTTACCATAATACTTGATACGTAATAGCTGGGAACGTTCACAAAGAGTCCCTTTCCAGACACAACGTGTGGACCATGAGACTAAGATGCTCTGATGGTCAGAAGCCACAACTTCTTCCTTATTTGATGTGCCATCATGTCCTTGATTGCTTTCTTGATTATGTACAGAAGAACTACATACAGGTTGGACTAAAAGAACATTATTATCCCTGACAGTCTTTGCATCAGACAAATCATTTGAACCTTCTAATGACTCATCCAGTTTAGGACAACCTGGGGTATTATTGGTTGTCTCAGACATTGTTTGTTGATGATGATTCGATGTTTTGGCTGAATCTGTTGTCACTATGTGACCATGTGATCTTGTTGAACCATTGTCATGATAATCTCCGGAATGCATATGGTTTCTCTCCATAGTAGAATGTATAGGTGAATGGTTTGTGAGTACACCAGATGCAGCTGTAGAACATACCGCAACAGAAGATGTGATTGCAGTGACCTTTACTGGCCCATCACCACTCCCATTGTCAAAACCACCACTATTAGCACACCAAGGTCGAGAAGTAAGGTGTTCGTTAGACACTGGTGTTTCAACCATGGCACTTTCACCGGGGCCAGTTGATATAATGGACTCTGAGCCAAGGTGCCCAAAACTGTCAGTCGTCTGCTGACCGTTAGAGATATTAATTGTGAATCCCGGTACTGTCGAAATGGAACTGTCTGCAGCAGAGCGCTTATCTGGCAACGCCACAGTCAGTGGAGACTTCAAGGGCAGTTCTGGCAGAGTAGCACCTTCGTCTGCAAGGAACGATGTTTCTAAGGCCAAGTGATATGCAGCAAAGATGCCATACTGGACTACATGTTTGATTTTCTTTAGCTCATCCATGTTACCACCCTTCAGCAGAATCTGCAGATCATATGCACCAAAATAATAAGTTCCCAAGATGCACAGATTGTCTGGTGCAGATAATATGAAGGACAAAAGAAGAGGAAAAAGTAAAGAAGGAAATCACTTTTTGTGGTAACAACATAGTAAAGAAGGAAAAAGTCCTTGTGCCATTTTTTTTATCTGCACGACTAAGAGCATAAACAAGGGAGACAAACATATTGTTCTCTGCTTCACAATACTTCCAACTATCCCAGAAGAAGGATGAAATAGCTTATCACTTACAGTGCAACCCAATGGCTTTGGGCATCCTTCAAAAAACATCATAGTCTTCAGCATTTTCTTTGTGATATTACCCGGGCCAACAGAATGTTCATAGTATTTATCAACATGAAATAGCTCACAATAACCAAGCTTCTGGGATGGTAGGAGATCAACAGAAGGAACTATCTGAGCACCTGTGCAACGGGCTATACGCTGCATGAGGGGCTGCTTGATATTTAAAACCAGTGATATGTTCTTTTCTAGAAGCAAATCCTGCGCATAGCGAGAAACTGAGTTCTCAACCAAAAGCAAGTTAGGTTTTTGAGCTACAATCTTAGCGACAGCCATTTTAAGGTGATCTGTTTCCTGCATATCAGATGAAACAAATGTAAGATCAATGAAAGCTCATGTTGAAGACAAAGAATATAAAAAGGTTCATGAACCTGCTGAAGCAATGTGTCAATACTTGACAGTTGATTTGTGACTCGGTGATACTCAAGAGCGCCTGCAAGTAGAAGGAGACGCGGTTTTTCTATTCTCGATGTCATGCGTCTATGTGCAACATTCTTCTTACAGACTATCCCTTTGACAACAGTGCTGAAACAAATAGGACACAGTTATCAGAAGATACATATCTCATTAAGGCCCAATGCAGTATGAAAGAAACATGAGATTGTTTATTTGTCAAGTGAGTAACTAGAGAGAATCTTAAAACAGTAAAACTACCTCAGGATAGTTGGTTGTAAAAAAGTAGGAACATGATTTATATTGGGGGGATATAGATCTCAATAAGGAAAAAGGCTTTTACAAGAAAGGGCTTCATGCAATTGACCCCAGGTGTTTAGTGGGGCTGAAGCACCAGCCATCCCAGTTAACCCATAGTAATAATTGTCAAGATATATGAGCAAAAACTTCCTGGATCCAACCTAACAAATAGAATGCACTGGACAAGCCCAGTGCATTCCTCATGCAGCCTTGCACAACTATGCTAAATAGATTATCTTATGGCAAGCTTGACAAAACAAGCAGGGTTGATACTCTTAAAGCCACAATTGATGTCAATGGTTTGCTCAACCCACCACAGACAGATATTTATGATATCACCAATGAAAACTACTACTACCTCCAGTCGTTTCTTGCGGAAACATTGGTAATTTATTAATTGCAATAACATAGTTGTGTACAATAGAAAACACTGTTATATTTGCAGTGATATTACGCTTTATTTTTTGAAGTAGATGTTTTTAGAAAAAGTGATGCCTCTGTGTTGGTAGATAAAATCTTGATTACTGTTCATGCAACCTGTAATGTACTTGGTTATGATTCAATTCAATCTTATACCAGTTTTAGTCTGTCATAATTAGCACATGAAATGCTCTGTTTCTCAACCCGTCGCTCACTTCAAGATGAGCTAATACATATTGCAATTGTAGGCTTACAGCTAGTTGACTATATTGTATCAACAAAAAAATCATTCACCTTTCAGTACGGTGCCCGCATGCTAAGCACTTGACCTTGACATATCCACCAGGATCCATACCACCACTTTGGCTTGTGTCTGGCCTGAGGAAATTTGCAGCTTCCCATGACACTGAGGTAACAATCTCCAACCAACCCATGTCATCACCTTCATTTAAGGAAATATTCTCCACTTGTAAAAGCTGAGAGATCAAAGCCCTGAAATGCCCATCAACGACATTTTTCATAACTTTCTTATGTTCTTCACTTGATCGATCTCTACTTCGGAATTCTCCGCTACCAAAACTACTTGGGGTCCGAATACGACACTGATCACCATCAGTTACAAGCTCATCGTCATCGTCTTCATCAAACAAGCCAGCTTCCATCTCATCTTCATCATCTTCCGGTTCAGGTGGAAGCCAGAAAAGCTCATTTTTTTCAAAATCTACCTGATTTGCATCAGTACCTTCAAGAGCATAAATGGATAAAGCAGCCCCACATTCAGAACTATTATCAGGTTCTGGGTCATCCTCCAGTTTGGCAACAGGCAATGTGCTGGGGAATGCTTGATCTACCATTTCTTTAGAAATTATGTTCTCCTCAACTGTATGTGATGTTGCTGAATTACAAGATGGATCAAGCTCATCAAACTCATCTGGGCCGTAGTATTGTTCATTGTGTTGTCGATGCTGTACCTGTCTATCAGAGCAATAACCAGCATATTCTTCATCTTCATCATCACTCCTGATTCAAAATATCAAATGATGAGATAGGCACTAGTCAACTCAAGATCTATAACTTTACAATTAGTCCAAAAAGAAGGTAAGAATCAATGGATATTCATTTCACTATAAATGATTTTAAGAATATTCCTATACAAAAAAGTAATATGTATCGATAGCACAGCACGATATATGATAATTTAACTAGGGGACATTACAACATATGAGGTTTCAAAAAGGATACCTGTTTGTGAAATAGCCAAAACGAATTGAAGAAGAATCATCTGTGTTTGACACAGTGGACATACTTTTCTCAGGTACATGACCATCTTGCATATTACGCGAGGTTTTATCTTGGGAACATTTAGGAGGACTGATGCTAGAATTACGAGCCACATGCTGATAGTTTCCAGTAGAATAAGACCCAACTGTTGTGCTAACACTATTAATGGTAATTGTTGACTTTGTACTGAACAAACTTGCCTCAGATAGGGTAGGGCTGAGCACTGGCAGTGCTTGTTTTAAAGCTGTGATTCTTTCTTGTTCCCATTGCTTGAAGCAGAAGTTGCAGACACGGATCTTGTCTACCTCATCAACATTTATGTCGGGGCCACTTGAAACTGGGATGAAGTTCGCTGTGCACTTGCCACAGAAAATGCGTCCACAACGACGACAATGATGCCTTCGGTTGAATATGGTGAATTGTGTGTCACAATCATAACAAACTCGACAACTATGGTCGGGCATCCAGAAGTCCCTTGAGACATTGTCTGGGTTTGACCGACGTGGCAGCCATGATGTCAAAAGCTTAACTACATCAGCAAATGTTTTATCTGAGGCATCCATTGGTGTCTGCAGTGGTACCACCTCAAAGAAACCCTCATACTTGCATCTTCACCTGCTTCAACAAAGATGTAGTGAGATAACTTGCAGCGAAAAAAAGGTTCTTCAAAACCAAATTTGTGCAATTTACCATATAGAATTACCCCGTAAAACCCTCTCATCACCCAAGAGAAAAACTAATAATACCAAAAATGACTGTATTCTATCTGCAGCAAAAAGTTTCACAGTGAGAACATGAAAATTACCTACAATGATTCATTGACCGGATCAAGTTAGTCTATATTGTATATATTTCTCAGCATAAAAGGCACCAATGAATATGGTGAATTGTGTGTCACAATCATAACAAACTCGACAACTATGGTCGGGCATCCAGAAGTCCCTTGAGACATTGTCTGGGTTTGAACGACGTGGCAACCATGATGTCAAAAGCTTAACTACATCTGCAAATGTTTTATCTGAGGCATCCATTGGTGTCTGCGGTGGTACCACCTCAAAGAAATCCTCATACTTGCATCTTCACCTGCTTCAACAAAGATGTAGTGAGACAACTTACAGCAAAAAAAGGTTCCCCAAAACTAAATTTGTGCAATTACCATATACAATTTACCCCATAAAACCCTCTCTCATCAGTCATCACCCAAGAGAAAAACTAATAATACCAAAAATGACTGCATTCTATCTGCAGCAAAAAATTTCACAGTGAGAACATGAAAATTACCTACAATGTTCATTGACCGGATAAGTTAGTCTATATTGTATATGTTTCTCAGCATAAAAGTCACCAATGCTACAGTTGATATCTAACCTGAATAACAACAACGAAATAAACAATAGGTCTCCCACAAACTTCAGTACTCCCTCCGATTATTTTTATATATATGACGTGGCTGATTCAAAATTGAACTAACGATGTCATACATAAAAAACCAGAGGCGTGCATAATTACCTATTTCGGTCAAATCTTTGTGAGGTAACAAAATCCTCTCAGCTCACAATTGTCCTAGAAACCACTCCAATTTGGATCTCCCATTGCAATGGAAAGGTAAAAGCATGTCGCCAAGGAGTATACCTGGAAAGACGCCCGAGATGGATTGCTATCGAACCAAGCGACTCCCAACCGCGACCCACATTGCATCCAAATCCGCCGAAGCACCTCTCAGAGAACCAAGATCGAGCGCGTGGCGCTCGCCGCCGCCGCGGAAAGCGGGAGCGTTCACGAACTCCTCCGGACCAACGGCCCAGGTATCTCCAAAATGCCGAGTCTCAGAGTCCTGTATCGCGCCCCGCGCCCGTGTCGCAGCGAGGCGGCGGGGGCGGGGCGGCAGCGCTGAGCGCGCCGGGCATTGGCGGCGGCGACGCTACACGGCACGAGATGTCTCGCCGCGCGGTGCGGTCAGGAGCGCGTGGCCGCGGCGACGCTGGACCGAGGGCCGGCGGAGGAATCCGATCCGCGGAGAGCCGAAAGATCGCGGCGGAGGGGGGAGAGAGAGCGCGACGGACTGAGAGGAGAGAGAAAGGGAGGTCAGTTCGTTTCTATTTTTATTTAGCTGTTATATTATGACTTTTATATTTCGTTTAATTTTTGTGGCGTTGGGTTGACATGTGGGGCCGGGAGGTGAGGAAGTCACGGAGGGCCCACAGGAGGCTCCTGAGAAGGCCGGCGTTTGTAGGTCTATCTGGCTCGTTTCTTTTGGACGTGCTCTTGGTTCCCATTTCTGGTATCGTGCAAAGGAGCCTTAATAAAGTTACAAAATTTTAAAAAGTATAATCATGGTTTTGCATATGTACTAGTATTAAGTATGCTTGGCATGTGCACACGGGGAACGAGCAGTGTGCAAGAATCATGGAAAGAAGATGCGGGTTTTATAAGGAAACGGCATATATCTCTTTTTTTTAGACGTGCTAATTGTTAGTGGATTGAATCAGTCAGCCTGTTTGGCATGCTGTAGCTGCGGCTACGAAAAAATAACTGTAAACACTGTAGCGACCGCAGAAACATTGTAGCAGCTGCAGAAAAAATAACTAAAATACTGTAGCCGCTAGAAAACAGCCGTTGCAAAGCAGCCAAGCGAACAGGCCGAGTATCAACGGTAATGGATGTTCTTACGTCGTCTTCCAACTCGAGCACATGCAATCGGACACATCCCTTTGGTCGCTTCATGTCACTTTGGGTAGTATGCCCACCTACGGACCTCTCCTCCCTTCCGAAACGGTTCCTCTCCTCTGCCGCTACTTGCTCGTTCCTGGGTTCGCACGCAGGCCACAACGGCCCGGTCGGCCCAACAACCATCTTCTTCCTCTCTTCAGATCCGCACAAGAAAATGGAAAAAGAAAGGACCGCCATGGCGGAATGAGATCGTCTGACGTTTTGTTCTTTTACGTCAGATCGCTGTTGCCGCAGCGGAACCGTCCATTTGCCATCCCACGTTCCAGCTACCTTGCTGCATTTTCTCCTACGCGCTGCCAAGTCCCATGCCGGCCCATTGTGGCCCAACAACATGACGCGGTTTTTGTGGAGGGAAAAAGCAGAGGGAAACAGAGATGTGGAGGGAAACAGAGCAGTCTGCTCGTGTTTTGGCGCTCACGGCCGGACAGAGGCGGAAAAAAGGCGATTTTTGATAGAACTCAGAGATCTCGTGGGCTGGAGTGAAGATGGAAGAAGAGGCTAATCCAGAGCATCATGACAGCAATAAGTAAGTGAATCAGCAACCCTGTTTGCCCTACTGGTATGAGATAGAAAAATGCTGAGTTGTTTCTTTAGATGGCTGTTGCTTCTTCTTTTTTCCCTTCACTCACAGACGTATTTTGCTCATGATTTTTACTAGAGAAAATTTGTTGCCACGTCTGGTACCTCAAGTTGGCATGAAGTTTGGAAATCCAGAAGAAGCATGGAAGTTTTGGTTAGCTTATGGCCATCAAGCAGGCTTTGAAGTGAGAAAAAGGTACACCAATACAAGAAAGCCTGATGGTAAGGTTACATCATGCAGATATGTGTGTGCAAATGAAGGTCATCGAGGCAAAAGATAAAAGAGACCATAAAACAAAATGTCCCCGAGCTGAAACTAGAACAGATTGCGAAGTCCGTATGGGTATTTCATTTGATAAGAAGATAAATTGTTATAAAGTGTCTGATCTGTTGCTGGAACACAATCATGAGTTGCACTTGCCTGAAACCTTGCACCTAATGGTGTCACAAAGGAAAATTTCAGATTTGCAAGCTCTTGATAAGAAGAGGCTAATCCAGAGCATCATGACTGCAATAAGTAAGTGAATCAGCAACCCTGTTTGCCCTACTGGTATGAGATAGAAAAATGCTAAGTTGTTTCTTTAGATGGCTGTTGCTTCTTCTTTTTTCCCTTCACTCACAGACGTATTTTGCTCATGATTTTTACTAGAGAAAATTTGTTGCCACGTCTGGTACCTCAAGTTGGCATGAAGTTTGGAAATCCAGAAGAAGCATGGAAGTTTTGGTTAGCTTATGGCCATCAAGCAGGCTTTGAAGTGAGAAAAAGGTACACCAATACAAGAAAGCCTGATGGTAAGGTTACATCATGCAGATATGTGTGTGCAAATGAAGGTCATCGAGGCAAA
>LAPY01001744.1:2222-13616 GCA_000970635.1 Eragrostis tef
GCACCCGATCTACTTTTTATTCCTTCTCCATGTGAAGCTCGTAGCCATTATCAAGTTCTGTTATTTTTTGTCTCTTATTAAAGTGTCTGTTAGTAAAAATGACGTCACTACTTTTGAAGAAAAATATGTCAATACAGCTACATTCCAACCTATCTATGTTGTTTTTTTCTTCTTGTATACCAATAGTCCTTACTCATACACTCCTTTGCAGGTTTGGGATGTCAGGAAGACCATAGCACCAGTAAGAGAATTTGTTGGCCATTCAAAAGGTTCATTCTCTCGCTGTTCTTTGATTTGTTTTAAATTGCATGAAGATGTGCACAAAATTCTTATCACAACGTTATTTCTTTTGTTGACCAGGCGTCATTGCTATGTCATGGTGCCCTTATGATAGTTCATTCTTGCTTACTTGTTCCAAAGACAATAGAACAATATGCTGGGACACTGTTAGCGGCGAGGTATAATATGGATATTCAAGCATTCGAAAGAATAGTATAGAATTACAGATATATATCATTTAATTATATGCTGTATTCTTTTAATATTCTTACTGAGCTGTTTCCATCGTTTCTTGTGCAGATTATTAGTGAGCTGCCAACAAGTGCTAATGGAAACTTTGACGTTCACTGGTACCGGAAGATTCCAGGTGTCATAGCAGCAGCGTCATTTGATGGGAAAATTGGGGTTCACAACCTAGAGGTAATGAGGACTGAGACATCCAAATAGATATTGAAGTATCAGTTATTGAATTTTTGTGTGGTCAACTTGGTTTCCCCTAGAAAGAATCCATTGTTTAAGAGGTATCTTAGCTTTCGTAACCTGCTGCAATGAACACTCATTTTGCTTGTTTCTTTAAACTACTATAATACTCACTGGTATCAAGGGTAAAAATGGGTGCATTTTTTACTTTCTTCTGTGGGTCCTAGTTACATGTATTCCACAAGCCAATCAATAGTGCTTATTGGTATAAAAAGGGAAAATAGGTGCATTTTTTTTCTTACCTTTTTTATGGGTCCTGCTTACATGTATCTCATAAGCCAATATTGCTTAGATAAACATCGTAAAAAGTACCTTTCTTGATTAGCCTTACAAAGTTGGCTCGGTAAATCAAGCATAAGCCGTTGCTACCTTTGATCATCTTGGCCTTTCTTTAGTTTGCTTAGTAGCTTTTTAAACTTAGGGCTTCACTAAAGGAGAGGGATGGAAGGAGAGCAGACTTGGGTCCATATGTTAGTTTGCTTAGTAGTCTTTTGAACTTAGGGATTTTAAGCACACTGAAGGAGAGGTACGGAAGGAGAGCAGACTGGGCCGTATGTTCGGAGGGTCTGCGAGTAAATACCACAGCTAATATCTGCCAAATCGGCCCTCAGGCTCTAAGCTCCATCTTTAATGTTCTCTGTTTATGTCACTTAAAATTGTGATAAACCTGTAAGAACCTAACTGTTTCACCCTGACAACTCAGCAGTTGGTTGCTTGTACCTGGTTTATTTTTGTCCACTCTGTTGTTATTAGAATGGCTATCTTGCATCACCTAATAGTATATTAGTATTTGTGGGTCTGGCATCAACTCCATGTTTGGTATTCAGTGTTAATTTGATCCCTAATATTCTTATATATCCTTTACAGTTCTCTGGCCTCTATGCAGCTGGTGATGCTGTTGGTGCCCCAGGTAACTTAGCATGCTGCATCTTGCTTGTGCTTCTGAGATAGTTAAATATTGGATTAGATGATTGCGTTTCGATCTTGTGTACAGCCCTTGCATCATCTAAAGAAAGTTTCGACCATATTCACGCTTATCCAACATTTCATAACAAGGCTGAATACCATGTTTCTATATTACAACCTTTTTTTTTATTTTGGAGCTTGCATATCATTCGTGGGTTTATTTCCTTCATTATGTTTACTGTGTGGGTTCCTATTTTAACTTTATGGGTACCTAAATTGTAACTGATCTAAACTTGTTCAATTTGAGAAAACTTGCTGGGGTGCATTGGTATTTAAAATCTATGTACACACTTATTAACACTGCTACTGAGTAATAAGTATCTATTGTCTTCAGTGTATGGAATATTAATCTAACAAACCTGAGTTGTTATTTGTCACTATCTATACTTTGTTCATGGCTTTTCTATGATATTGTACATCTGATGACCTTTACAATTATATCCAGCACGCCCAAGAGCTCCAGCTCCAAAATGGTTGAAATGCCCCACTGGTGCATCTTTTGGATTTGGCGGTAAACTTGTTTCATTCCATCCGGCAGCACCCACCCAAGGTGCACAAGTGGCTACTTCTGAGGTAGTTTCCTTGGTTAGTGACCTTTTCTGCTCTCATCAAGTTCGTTTGTGTTAATATGTTGTTTTCTGTAGGTGCATGTACACGATTTGGTGATTGAACAAAGTCTGGTGAGCCGGTCAACTGAATTCGAAGCTGCCATGCAGAATGGTGACAAAAGTTCTCTTCGTGCTCTCTGTGAAAAGAAATCAGAAGAATCAGTGTATGTACTTTCACTTTATTAGAACACTGTGTGGGTGGTGGTGCAGCTCTCCCGCATGTTCGAGAAAACTTTATTAGAACACTTCCTATTCTTTGGATGACAATTAACTCTTATGTTGTACATGTTTGAGTAGATCTGATGAGGAGAGAGAAACATGGGGCTTCTTAAGAGTTATGTTTGAAGATGGGGATGTCGCAAGGACCAAATTGCTTGCTCATCTTGGCTTTGAACCACCTCAAGAACCAACTGTGAATTCAACCGATGAACTGAGCAAAACATTGGAAGATACACTTAATCTTGATCATGGCACAGTAACCGATAATATTGATGCTCAATTTCTCGTTGATAATGGGGATGACTTTTTCAATAATCCTCAACCTCCAGAGCCTAGCGTGACTGAAGAAATTTCTACAAAGGTTCAACAGAAAGAGCAGGAAATGCCAGAAGATGTTGTTCCATCTGATCCAGCAGTTGACAAAAGTATTCAACATGCATTAGTAGTTGGAGACTACAAAGGAGCGGTCAACCAGTGCCTTGCTGCAAATCGTATGGCTGATGCTTTGGTTATTGCCCATGCTGGTGGTTCTGCTCTATGGGAAAGCACAAGAAATCATTATCTTAGGAACAGTATCTCTCCCTATCTAAAGGTTTCATTTTGTTCTCTGTTCGTTGAATATCTTTATTTTGCTGTAGTCATACTTGAATTGATAGTTACAATTATTTATTTGTTTTAAACTCAGGTTGTTTCTGCTATGGTGGGCAATGATTTAACAAGCTTTGTCAGTACTTGGCCTCTAAGTTCATGGAAAGAAACTCTTGCTCTACTGTGCACAGTAAGTGTTGCTGGCCTGCTGCAACTCATTCTTTTATTCACATGTAGAAGAATTATTCAGATGGTGATTTCAGGCTTTTATATATGGCATAAAGTAGCACTATGTTTATTAATTGTTATCTAGCATAAATTGACTAAATACTGTACCGATGTAGAGGCTAAATTGTCTACTACCATGCGGTGGTAAAAAGTTCTAGTTATGGGAATTGGCTGAACTTACTGTTCAATAGGAAATACTGAAATAGTTACATTTCAAAGTAGGTCAGGTCTGGCTGGTTCATAAGTTATGTCCCCATGTTATGTTGTCACCTGAAACCAGAGCTGTGGAGTTACAAACAGTTACAGGTGAACCAGCATTGGACAGCTGAAGAGGGAGCTCCCTTCTTACAGCTGAGTTAAGACAAAATTGTGGGATGTGAACCTATGTTTTAGGCTTCCAGGAGAAAATTGGTTATCCACCCAACCTGTCTTCAACTTTTTGCTGTGTCCAAAACTGCAAATAGAACCTCGTTAAACTAACACACTTGTTATCTACATACACTTATTGTTTGTAGAACTAATGGTCCAACCATTTTGGGTAGCTGGACTGTGGACCTTCCTGATTACTATCTATTGGTATAGGCACTATGAGCTTGTATTTGTGAGTAACACATAAATTGTAAACTTGTAACAGTTTGCACAGAAAGAGGAATGGACTGTTTTGTGCGACATGCTTGCATCTAGACTTCTGTCTGCTGGAGACACGTTAGCTGCAACTCTCTGCTATATTTGTGCTGGAAATATTGACAAAACTGTGGAAATATGGTCTCGCAACTTGAAATCTGAAGATGGTGGGAAGACTTACGTTGATCTTCTCCAGGTAAAAATGGACAATAAAAGTTTCTTGTTATATGGCATGTCCCAAACAGGTCTTAATCGAATAGTGTGTAAATGCAGGATTTGATGGAGAAGACCATCACTCTAGCCCTTGCCACAGGCCACAAGAGATTTAGCGCATCGCTATCTAAGCTTGTTGAGAACTATGCTGAGCTGTTGGCCAGTCAAGGTCTTCTTAAAACTGCAATGGAGTATTTAAAGCTTTTGGGATCCGAGGAACATTCACATGAGCTAGCAATATTGAGAGATCGAATTGCGTTTTCTACAGAAGGTTGCCACAAACTTATAGTATCACTTAATTTTGGCTTTTCTTTGATGTCTCCTATTGATCTCTCACCTTGCACCAATTACCTACTTAAAACTATTAAATAAATCTTAAGTACGTGATCCTGTTGTATTTGGCGTTACTAATTATTGTTTACTAATAGTTCATTGAACTTTTGGCTAGCCTTGCTAGAACATTACTTATGCCTCTTGCTATAACTAAAATGTGAATTACAGTTTCACTTCTGCAATGTGCCTTTCAGCTAATTAAGGGTCTGTTCCTTTGTTTATAGTTTGGTGAATCAACATTATTTTGTAGTACTCTATGCATGTAAACTGTAATATTCAAATTTGGACTTATAGATCGGTACTGCTCTTTTTTTCGCCTTTTCTGTAGAGAGTAATCTTTCTTGCTTGCTTTCCAGAAAATAATGCTGCTGGGAGTTCTGCTCCGGAAACCAATGCCCCCTATGCCACAAATCAAACGAGTTATATGACCCCAGACCCTTCTCAGAATCTTTACCAGGTTCCTTCTTGTACTTTCTCCTAGTTTAAAAGTTCCATATTGCTTAATGCTTATAGGAACAAACCAGCAATATTTTGCTGGAGATATTTAGCAATATATGATTCTGACTACCACGTTTTCAGGTATCGCAACAATACAATGTGCCAAGTAATACATATTCTGAAGTCTATCAGCAGCAACCTAATGCCTATGGATACAACAACACATATCAACCTCAACCACCAACCCATATGTTTGTTCCACCAAGCACGCCTGCTACTTCCCAGGTAATTTGAATTCAAAAGCATTTTTTTTCTTTATGGTATTTGTATCATTTATGAGAATCAGCCTAGACCAATTATGCTCTGAAGATATGCTCCAGTGAAGTATTTAATGCCAGGGACGGAGCAGTTAGTGTTCAGTATGATACATTGGTAATTTGGGAATTGGCACTGACATGTCCTTGTTCCACCTATCAGTGGGACAATGAACTGGCAAATGTCAGTTTCCATTTTTATTTCCCTTGAAATCTTAAATGAAACTTCCAAATACAGGCAAGGCCCCATGTACATAACTGTGTCCTGGCCAAGTACCTGTTGCTTGTCACCATGTTATTTGCCTCATTTCTGTGTCAATTTTTTTTTTGCCTCATTTGATCTGAAGTTTGCGAATGTTTTGATTATTCCCGTTTCAGTTAACTGCAGAATTACCATTCTCATTGTTTGTTTTGCTGATTTTCCATCAACAGCCAAGTCCTGGTCCTGCACCGGTGCCACAGCAATCAGTAAAGACATTTACTCCTGCAAACCTACCAGGTCTCAAAAACCCAGAACAATATCAGCAAGCTAACACCTTGGGTTCCCAGCTTTACACGGTAGGTAAACTAGTGAGTTTAAGTTTCATCTGGTGTTTGTTTAATGCTAGTTTAACTAATCTCTCATTCGAACAGGGTGCTGCAAACCAATCGTATTCTTCTGGACCAGCAGCTCCATATCAAAGCGTACCTCCAACTACATTCCATCAGCCTAGATCACCTGCTCAATACCAGACTGCTCCACAGGTCCCTTCATTTGGTGCTAGCGCCTCTGTACCAGGGACTGGCCCTAATCAGATGTTTAACCCTTCTGTTGGAACAAACTCAACGGCCAGGTTTATGCCACCAAGTAATCAGGGCTTTGTTCAGAGGCCAGGTTTGAGTCCTGTACAGCCATCAAGTCCAACACAGTCACAGGCACAACCAGCTCCTCCTGCACCTCCCCCGACCGTTCAGACAGCTGACACGTCGAAGGTGTCTGGTATGTGTAATGCTGATTGCTGATGCAAGGATTGTATCTAACAAGACTCGTCAACATTGCCATCGTGCTCAGCAAGCTTAATTTCACTACTATTTGAACTTCACCAAATATTTGCCTTATCTTCTGCTATGTTGGTAATGACCTTACTTTGTTTATGTCGTTTGCAGCTGAGCTAAGACCTGTTATTGCAACACTGACCAGACTATTTGATGAGACATCCAAAGCTCTGGGAGGACCGCAAGCTACTCAAGCCAAAAAGCGTGAAATTGAAGACAATTCAAGAAAGATAGGAACATTGTTTGCAAAACTAAATAGTGGAGATATATCTCCTAATGTGTCATCTAAACTTATCCAGTTGTGCGGTGCACTTGACAATAGCGACTTTGCCACTGCGATGCACCTCCAGGTACATTTCACCTCAATTTAGTAAGTTCTACAAAAAATTCTATTGTGCAACTGATTCTGATTGTCAACAATTGTTCAATGGTGTCAGGTACTTCTGACTACAAGTGACTGGGATGAGTGCAACTTCTGGCTTGCAGCATTGAAGCGTATGATAAAGACGAGGCAGAACTTCAGAATGTAAACCTGTGTCAGAAATGTTAGTGTTAGCAAATTCGGAGGGTTCGCCAGCACAGAGGTGTTGTCCTTCTTTGTTCTTGCCAAAGTTTGTTGGTGAAAGTGGTGTGTTACTTCGGTACCATTATACCTTTTTGACAATAGATTTTTTGTTGTTTCTTTGTAAGATGATCAGCTGTTGGATTGTTGGTTCCGAATATTAATTGTAAGAGGCCACTTAGTCTGTGTTATAGACTTTTATAGTTGGCCGATCATCTCCTTTTCAGTTAGAATCAATCACTTTGGACATTCAGAGAGCTCGGCGATTAATACAAGTGACAATGGATTGTTTTTCCTGTACTGTGAACACAAATCAATAAAATTCCGGAATATTGAGGTTTGTAGTGCTTGTTGCCCGCCGAAGTTTGAAGGCCATTTGAAACTTTTGCAGCCCGGGCCATTTCTGAGTTCCAGCTTTTTGGGCTTCTGCTTGCCGTTGACTTGGGAAGTGGTGCTCTTGTGCCGTTGTACGATCCAATAATCGAAGATAGTGATTTTTTTTTTGTGTGTGTTTTGTGGCCCAGGGAACTTTTCATTAGCCTGCTGATCAAATATCGTAATGTTGCTCGTTATCAGCTTATTAATGTTACCCAGTATCATGCGAGGTTATAACCAATTCTAACCAGGCACATTCAGCTCTCGCTCATATCCCCGCCATTTTGACTTTCTGCTTCACATGACCGTTAGATTCCGCTATTCCGAATGATTGAGCAACGTGCTCCGCTCTACGGTCAACTTGCACAGCGCCCTGACAGCGCAAGGAAAATTCTCTTCTCACCGCAGGACCAGGAACCAGGCCAGGCCACCACCACCGCCTTGGCGCTGTGCCGTCGACCCGCCGTCCGCGGCCGCCTCACATGGCGCCTTCTTCTCTGCATCGGCGTGCGCGCTTCGTTGCTTGTTCCCTGCTCCACGAACCACCCGGAGGCCCGAACACCCAGAACAAGTCGTCGTACGCTGTTCTCATACTGGCATAAACTATACTCCTAATCCACTCACCGCAAGCAACGCGCACCCAGTGATTCTCATACTGATATATCCATCCTTCTCTCTCTGCATGTGCTCTGCCAGTTCGATGGCACAACCAGCTTGTCCTGCTCAAAATGCTCAATCTGGCATTCCTCCGGCAGCGGTGCAGCCTGGCTAGTTTACCAGAAACACACTTGTGTTAGAATAATGCCTGCATATTCCCCAGCCCCATGAGCATTCCTTGAGGCAGCCCATGGCCCTACCATTCCTTATCACTTTATCAGTATCCTGGCTCCATCATTCCTGAACCTGATCAGGGGAACGTTCGATTCTGGCTACTGCTGCCTGCTCTGCTTGTTATGACAACAGAAATACACATGCAGAGAGCCCATGATGCAGCGGGTGGCAGAGAGACACTGATAGGGGATCTAGTTCTGCCAGTGCTCGCATGATTTCGTGATAATGTGGAATCTGCATTAGGTTTTCGTAATAATATGGAACCTGCATTAGCTTATCATTGCTGAATACTAACAGCGGTGGCTCAGTGTCATAAAATTGCACAACTGAATTGTGAATGGGACATTGAGAAAAAATAAAGTGCAGTTAGGTGCAAGTGTACACCAGAAGAACATACTCGCATGCTCGCTTTCTGTAGTGTGTGCGATTCGGTTGTTCAGTTGGACAGTTACAGAACGTCCTGAATCCCAAAAAGGGAGAGCAAGAATCTAGCTAGAGCCGCCGGCAGACAGAACACCGGAACCAGTAGCCCCCACTGTTGGAGCCTGGGACAGGGAAAGCTGCCTGGTTGTTTCAACTGTCCTCCTACCAATCCAAAAGCTGGGGACCAAGCTGTCACCCCATCATAATAGTACTATATTAATATGACATACTACTAATAACAACTTAGAGCCCCCGAGAACCACCATTAAACTACTTCTGATTCCCGAAACACATTATTTGCAGGCAGCTAGCTGATGCAATCCAAGCCAATCCGTTCCAAGTCATCTACAGGTCTCACTCACTCACTGGTGACAGCATTAGGTCGGCTGCACCCAATCAGCAGGTTAACTTCATCAGATCAGGCCCAGCCAAATTATCTCTATTAGTAGAGTCATCACGAGGTCATGGAGATGGGTCCTCTCCTCTTCCTGCTCCTGATCTCCTCATCCTCTTCAGCTCCGAGCTGTACAGCACTAGTTTATCATCAGCTCTAGCTCAACCACCGGTCCCGGCTGCCCCTACCAGGCTACCACACTTGCTGCAGCGCCTGGGAACTCACCTGCTAATCCTACTTAGCTGCAGCTTAGCAGGTCACAGGTGTGATGGTCACGGCAGCCAGCCACAGTACTGCACCATACATGTACTAGCTGATTAGCATGTTTATCTGGGAGAACAATATTTTATCACCAACTCGGTTGCTTGCAGAAAGTGCTCGTGGTGCAGTCCTGGATCCCAAAGCAAGCGCAAGTACAAATTGACTTGTTGTTAACATATCTAGAGGAATTTGTTAACGTTGTGATGTCAGTGATCTTGTGCCATGGAAGCTCTCAAGGCATGGTCAGAGCCTCAGAGGCATTGCTCCATGCATGTACCGTCGTAGGCTGCCGGTGTGGATGGCACATGAACACCACATGCAGGAGCTTGGAGGAATAGGTATTGTAATGGCACTTGGATTTTCTCCATGATCTTCCGTTATATCTAGTGAAATGTCCAGGAATCTCTCTGATGATTAAACCGGGAAGGTCAAGCACTTTAATTGTGGAGAAAAATATGGTTGAAGAGATGTTTGACAAAGAGACGGCGCCGATCAAGAACGGATCAGGTCAAACAGGGACAGGTACTATCGCCGCCACATAACTTCATTCCGTGCATAACTGTATATTGACGATACTTCCGTTGCTAATGTACTATACTAATTGTCAAAGTAAGCTAACCTGTTCCATAATTACTATTTTCCAGGGCTGTAAATTGTTGGAGAAATAAATAAGGAAGCGAAGCGCGAGTGCAAGTTTCAAGAAGCGCCTTGCCACCTCATGCTGAAACATGCGATTCAGCTCAAAGCTGGCACTCCGAATTGCCAGTTGCAGTGCACTTCAGGAGCGCCCCCATTTTGGGATCGCTGGAAGAATTGTTTGTTTGTGCACTTTGAAGCAGATGACGGGATAGGCATCAGTTTCTGTTTCCTTCCCCAGAGTCCAAGCTAAGCTCTGCTTACGTGCAGTGTTAAAAAGTCGCTCCTCGCTTTCTGATGCATAAGCAACAGTTCACATCTCTTTCAGGTACGAGGATACTGGAAGTTTCGATGTGTCATGAATGGGGCGAGGATCCCATGGACAGTCTCATTCATTTCAAAATTGTTAGAAAACACAGAAAATAAAAGGAAGTAAAGCAGTGGAGAGAAAATTAGTCACCGAAGTTTAAATCGCTGTAAAATGAGAGTTGTACTAGATGAGCCGCGGATTTGCAGTTAACTGTCAATTCAATCTTTCATAAAGCAAATGCATAATACACCTCCGAAAGCTGCATTTCCTATGAGAAATGAAGTGTCGGTGTTCAGTGGGATAAGCAGTCATGTCTCCAAACCCGAAAGGGACGTCCCCAAAGGCGAGAGCCAAGAGGCATGACCACACATGAAGCCGGGAGCTCCAATCATACGCGTCCAATTATTGTTGTTCGATTGGCACCCAAAAAAGAAAAGATGACACCAATTGGGTAGCTTCGGTAGAGAGTATCTATGTACATGGACTAGTACACTAGAATACATCTCTTTCTTTTCTTTTTTTTTTGAAAGAATTAGAATACGTATCGAATACTACCTGCTTGCTTTGGTTGTTGTTCGTTCTTATCATCACGCCACGGAGTTTGGCCGGACACTGAAACACCAGCGCGGTGCCCGCAGCGCCAGCCAGCCTAAGCTACGCATGCCTCCAACCCCGGTTGACTCGCCATGGTGCTCTATCTGCAACGCAGCGTGTCACGAGTGCGCCGAATACTACCTTGCGCGGCGGCGTGATTCAGGACACGCACGCTCAGAAGCATCGTGTTTAGTTAAATCAGGGAGGCAGTCCAGTCCTACGCAAGCAACCAATTCGTAGTTATCGATCACGGACTACACGGTAACAAGGCCCCCCTGTTTCAAACACATGGAATTTTGCACGAATCAAACACTGATGTTCCTGCGTTCCAAAGCGGTCCTGCGCGTACGACGTACGCAGCGCTGACCGTGACGATACGAGTCGCCGGAACTATCATTTTTTTCCGGTGAAAGTCTGGTGGTGTTCTCGTACGTTTTGATTATCTCCTACCTGAAAGTCTCGCGAAAGTACACACAGTGCACCGGTGCACGGCCGGGCCGGCCACTCTTCTCTCACCCATCGATCGAGCGATCGACGATGGCCGATCGGAAATAAAGAAAGCGAGTGGTTAACGCTCGATCCATCGCCATCACACGCTCGTTAGTCCGTTTCAGTGTCCGTGACGACGCCTTGATCGGGCGGCAAAACGAAGGACCCCGCCGCGACGTCGCATCACTATCACG
>LAPY01001744.1:30396-42008 GCA_000970635.1 Eragrostis tef
TTTTTTTTCTCTAAAAGATGTAAAAAGGTTATACTCGTGTGATATTATTACTAGCTGGTGTTGTTTTGTTCATATAACATCGAATGTAATTTTGTGACATTGAATTTGGAATGAATAAAGCTGACAGTTGAATGAATAATTCTATGTTCAATACATTTTGGCCTCTTTTTTTTGACAAATTTTGCCTGTTGCAACTTGCTTTTTTCTCTTATTTTGTTGTTGCAAAATGCATAGCTGATGCATCTTAGTATGACAGAAGCTGATCATTGATCCAAAAACATGAGATAGGAACACCTCAGTACGGGCGGACATTTTTGCAAGACAGGGGGGGAACGGCCCCTGAAATTTCATTACTTCCACAACGAAATCACAGACGTACGAGTTCAAGGTTCAACAGAAAATTAAAGCTACTACGGCTACTACTACTATTGCCAAGTCGTACTGCCGACCGGCACCACTTCACAGCACACAGGGCTGTGGTAACAACTTCACTTTGTCTACATAGCAAACAAAATGCGTGCTTACAGCACAACTCAAAAACAGACTGGAATTGCCAGCCTGCCCCTTTCTCCTGCGTCTTCTGCTTAACCATCCGTGATTCCTTCTTGGCCATTTTCAACTTGATTTGTATCGCACCTGGGATGGTGGCTTACAGCCGTCTGTAGCGCCCCGGCTCCTCCTTCAAGCGCCTCCTTGTCCTCCTCGACTTGGAGACCTGCCAATATTTCATAAACGAACATGCATAACACACAATCTCAGTAGGAGAACGTACTGTTTTTTTCTCAAAGTGAACTCTATTTCTCATTTTCCAAGCTGCTCAGCAGATTCCCGCTAGGCCAATCATGTAAAATTTATCACCCCCTGGCAAGAAATGTTTTACACAATCATGGCACTGATCTATGGATTCCGGCCTGCAATTTGCACCAATTACCAGAGCTACCATGCTCCAGACATATTTTATCACTTCACATTTGAAGAGTAAGTGTTCTACTGTTGCACAATCAGGTTTTGTAACTACAATCAGTTGCACAAAATTATAGCATGGGAATTCCCTTGAGTACTTCATAAGTGCACAATGTACAGAGCACTTGATTGTAAACATTCCCTTGACTACATGTCATAAGCGCACAAATGTACAGAGCACTAGATTTTAGACATTGGCTTGAGCACATCACTTGATACACGGAACATTCCATTTGTTGGGGTTATTATTTCAGCAGCAGAAGCGACATGAAGTTCATGGAACTGAAAGTACAGCAACAGAAGTCGCACCATCCAATTCTCTTTGCCTTTGATCTTCAGATAAAGAACACCTGCATATTGTATCCATGGCGGCACCTACGCTTACATCCGTAAGCAATTCAATTCTTCAAAAAAATCAGACAAGGTAGGTACCCTTCAGTGCAATTGTTTCCATTTGAAGCCTGCGAAAGAAAGCTTCAGTTTAAGAAATCTGAAATATTTTCACCAAAAAAAAATCTGAAATATAGGTGTCAGATGCCGAAAACATGCAGTACAAACTAAATTTCAGCTCCCGTAGCTTTTGAATACTCTGAGCTCATCGAGTTTTATTAACTCTGAACTTTGGGTATATGAAGAAAACAAACTTTGATGTTCTAAACCCACATATGTCCTGTATAAACAGATTATTAAATGTGAGTTGAGATTAGGATTGTTAGTTTATTTAAGAAGAAGATGTTACCTCAAAAACTTATGTTATTGTTGAAGAACATGTTACCTCAAAAGCTGAGTTTGAGGTAACCGAGCACAATGAGCATTATGAATACCAAAATATTTTTTACTCTATGTTTATAGCACTCATCTAATTTTTACATTTGGATGAATTATTTAGATTGAAAAGAGTGGTCTAATTGAGAAGTGCGCCAAAGGTAATATTTAAAAACTCTATCTCTCTGTTCTTTATTTGTTTGAAGTACTAAATTCATACATGGTCTCTATTGTTTGGATACATGTTTGTTTCAAAAGGAAAACTCTGGTTTAATAGCAGAGGGCCAAAATAAAGATGTAATCATTGAAAATCTTAAGAAGCAGCTTGTTACAATGATGATAATACTTAAAACTGCTATCCCTTTGTTTTTTTCCTTATTTGAAGTACTAAATCCATTCGTGGTCTTTATTGTTTGGATACATGTTTGTTTCAGGAGGAATACATCTTTCAAGGTTATTTCCATCATGGTCCGATACTTCTTTTTCTCATCGCCATATGAAAGGTCTTCACGGTGATTTTGCCCATACTTCTTTTATCTAAAGAGCTTTCGACCCAGCCTTGCTTCATGTCCGCCATTTTCCGACTCACGGAATGATTAGGAAGACGTGTTTTCTTAAGCAAGAAATGAACAACTCCACTGATAGAGTACCGAGCAAATCCTCAAATCTTCCCTTCATACAGATCAACCTTGTGAATCCAATTCGGAGGATCATAACCCATTAGATATTTTACAAGTTCATCCACCTAAAAAAATTAATATGTGCATATTTACAAATATATAAGTATTTGAATAATTTTCATAAATCTTCAACTACTTATGGTCTTGTACCAGGAAATTGACTTTTATTACATGATTTCTATATCCTCCACAAGTTTATCACAACAAATATTTAAACTTACTTCCTTCATTTTCAATTACATGTCATCATTGACTTTTTTTGGTTACTTTAACCATTCGTGTTATCAATAAACATTTACGCAAATAGCTAAATGGGGGGAGGCAGTAATAGTTTGACCATTGGTGTTATCAATAAACATTACATAACATCATTGACATTATTGTTTGGATACATGTTTGTTTCAGGAGAAATACATCTTTCAAGGTTATTTCCATCATGGTCCGATACTTCTTTTTCTCATCGCCATATGAAAGGTCTTCACGGTGATTTTGCCCATACTTCTTTTATCTAAAGAGCTTTCGACCCAGCCTTGCTTCATGTCCGCCATTTTCCGACTCACGGAATGATTAGGAAGACGTGTTTTCTTAAGCAAGAAATGAACAACTCCACTGATAGAGTACCGAGCAAATCCTCAAATCTTCCCTTCATACAGATCAACCTTGTGAATCCAATTCGGAGGATCATAACCCATTAGATATTTTACAAGTTCATCCACCTAAAAAAATTAATATGTGCATATTTACAAATATATAAGTATTTGAATAATTTTCATAAATCTTCAACTACTTATGGTCTTGTACCAGGAAATTGACTTTTATTACATGATTTCTATATCCTCCACAAGTTTATCACAACAAATATTTAAACTTATACTTCCTTCGTTTTTAATTACATGACATCATTAACTTTTTTAGATTACTTTGACCATTTGTGTTATCAATAAACATTTATGCAAATAGCTAAATGGGAGGAGGCAGTAATACTTTGACCATTCGTGTTATCAATAAACATTACATGACATCATTGACACTATTGTTTGGATACATGTTTATTTCAGGAGGAATACACTGGTTTAGTAGGGAGGAGCCAAAAAGACCAGGACGTGATGGGAAATCTCAAGAAGCAGCGTGCTAGAATGACGGTAATACTTAAAGGGGTTATCCCTTTGTTTTTATTTTATGTATTATCAGCCATTACATGATATCAGTACTGTGATGATTTGATGAGATAAATATTGAGTAGATTTTTATTTGGGAATTTTGTCTAGAACGTCCTGAAGCGATTCAGGGCCGAGCTCGTCAGGGCGCACCAGTACTTGGTCGCCGGGAAGAGGACGAAGCTGCCAAGGGCGAGTGTGTGATCAATCGAACAATTTGATCTCCTGGTTCATAATTAATCAAACAAACAAAAAACAACAACTAAACTTCACCTGCTATCGATAGTTTTACATCTTTTTCTTCTTCTTCTTTTGTGTGATACGCTAACTTTCATCTGACAATTGTTTGCATTAGTTTCTGTTCATCTGACAATTGTTTGCATTATTTTCTGTTCGCGCCACCGCCTGCTGCAGGTCCCCGGCCTGCCTCCGCACGGCGCGGCCCTTCTCCGTGCCCTCCATCAGCTCCCGCACCGCCGCGGCCACCTCCTCCGATCGTCCGGGCGCGCGCGCCAACCCGACGCTCTCCGACAGCACGGCGGCGTTCATACGCTGCTCCGCGTGCAGCACCTGCGGCGCCCGTGCCGCGACGGCGAGTCCACGGTTTATTCGTCGCGCCCTTATTCACGGATCAATCGATCGAGGCCTTCCATCTGCTGTTAATTGCGCACTCCTGGGCAACTAAACAGAGCTCCAGGCGACCGTTTCGTTTTGCCTGCGCCGCCGCCATAAGCCCAGAACTGCAGCCGTAGGGCTCAAGCAGCCGGCGAGCTGAGGTGGCCTTCGCGCCTCTCGGCGTCAACGGCGAGGGGCGCACAGCCGCCGCGTCGCGCCGCCGTCCGTGGCAGATCGTCGGCGTGCGTAGCAGACCGTCGGCGCTTGAGAGAGAAGGTTCAAGGCCCGCGGTGACGAGAACACGCGCGTCGCAAGCTTGCAGAACCCGCGGCCGGTGTGGTCGAAACAACGACCGCCCCCTGGGCCTCTCGCTACCGTCGGATGGGGCGTGTACGGTTTGGATGGACGTGGGAAACTGAACTGCGGTTTCCGCCTTTCCTCGCGCGAGACTGCGGGCCGCGTGTTGTCTTCTCGACAGGCACGTCCGGGAGCGCTCGACTCCGGCGCGTGCTTCATGGAGAACGACGGAGGGCGGGAGAAGCAGGATGAGTCCTTCCCCCGCCGCGTGGCACGCGCCGCCACGTTCGAGTGGTACGCGGACGGCGCCGCGCGTGAACCACCTGTTGTGCGTGCGGCCCGTTCGGCTGGACGCACGACCGCGGCGTGGAGGCGAAGCTGCTGTTCGTACGTACACGGTGTACGTACGACGGTACGAGGACGACGAGGCGCCGGAGACAGAGGAGCCTGTGCCTGGGCTGGCTCCATCCTGCGGACTGCGGTTCTCCGGTAGCATGCACCGACCTCGTCGATCGATCGGCACCGTTGTCAGGTGCCTGGAGCTGCTAGCTAGTCACGCCGCATGCATGCACTTCCGCGCGCCGGGAGGGAGCTCGTCCGGCTGCCGCGCCAGGACTTCTCTTGGCAGGAAGAGGGGAAGAACCCGTCCTGGCAATCTTTCAGCATTGCTGTCGAGAGAGTATTTCAGTGTCAGATTGTGAGTGACCGCCAAAAAATGCAGATCACGAGTGTTGAGTCAAGTCAATGGAGTACAACAGGAGTACAAGAAAAAATAGCTTCTGTACGTGTAGTACAGGACTGTATTGATGACAAATTTTGATTGCACAACAACGCCCTGCTGCTGATTGTGTGCGTTGATGATGCATTCGTATTCGTTGGCAACTTATCTGGCGAACGTCTGAATTCTTGTCAGACACACGCGTATATAGCTTGGGCGTACTCAATCAAGAAACTTCCGGCCGCTCCATCGCTTCATCTCTTCTTTGTGGTTTGTAGTACAGGAGCATGAGTTCCGTTGCGAGCGAGGACGAGGAATTTCCACTCATGGTCTCATGGATTCCAACGAAAAATTTCCACTCGAGGGCTCCCGGGCGGGCGGCGCGACGCGTGCCTGGCGAGAAGAGAACACTCGCGCGCACGCAGCAGTATGCATGGCGCGCGGCGCGTCGTCGAGGAGAACGGGCTGGACTGCTTGAGCGAGGAAGGCGGAAAGGGGAGTTCCGTTATCCGCGTCGATCCAGCCCGCACACGCTCGATCCTGTTGAGTTGTATGTACCAACCAGTTCACCTAAAAGGCTAAGCTGATGAGAAAAGGTGGGCAATTCACTTATGGTTTAACATTCCCCCTCACATGCAGCTCTCGAGGTGCTCCACCACGTGGAACGCCAGGGTGAGCACGGCGCCGCCGCAGAAGAGCAGCGCGATCTTGCGCACCTCGCGCTTGGTGGTCTCCCACCCCATGTAGTAGGACACCAGCGCCTGCGTCACGCCCAGCGCGAACAGCGGCATCTGGGAACCCGCCACGAACGCGCTGATCGTGCCCGACACGCCGAAGAACCAGTCCGGGCGCACCATGGAGTAGAGCTTCCTCATGGACACGGGTTTTCCCTGCTTGCGCCCTTCGTCGTGCGCGTCGCCGGCGCCCGTACCGGCTGATGGAGTCCTTGTCCGAGCGGAAGCTGGCGCCCATGCTCGTCCTCCCGGACAGCTCCTTTGAGTACTTGAAGCTACAAGCAAACAGGACACCAGCGCCTGCGTCACGCCCAACGCGAACAGCGGCATCTGGGACCCCGCCACGAACGCGCTCACCGTGACCGACACGCCGAAGAACCAGTCCGGGCGCACCGTGGAGTAGAACTTCTTCATGGACACGGGTTTTCCCTGCTTGCGCCCTTCGTCGTGCGCGTCGCCGGCGCCCGTACCGGCTGATGGAGTCCTTGTCCGAGCGGAAGCTGGCGCCCATGCTCGTCCTCCCGGACAGCTCCTTTGAGTACTTGAAGCTACAAGCAAAACGTAGTGTGAGATCGTCGGCTTGTATGTAGTGGCCGGATTGCACAACTCCAGTCTGGTGTCTAATTTGTGGTAAGGACAACCATATGACTGAGAAGTGCTCACTGGCCAAAAAACCTCCATCTGTAGCAAAAATGGTCGGGTTTGCAGCAAGAGGCCTTGGATTTTTTGTGGTTCAAAAAGGCAAAAGACCAAGGACAGTGACAGGGAAAACTGCAACAGCAATAGTGAGAGTGAAGAAAGGAGACATTGATGCAGATGAACTGAGTAGTGCTTTGGCAGCAACATTTTCCCAAGTCAAATGGGAGTGGCAAGCTAGGGAGAATGGCCCAGGTTGCTTCCTAGTGAAGTTTCCAAGCAATACAAAGATTGAGGAGTGCAGGCAATTTGAGCAGTTCAAGTTAAAGGATCTGGATGTGCATATTGCAGTGGACAAATGGTCATCGTCGGCTCTGGCAGTGGAGAGGCTACACACAATGTGGGTCAGGGCAACCGGAGTACCCGAAGAAATGATGAACTTTGACAGCCTGATGGAAGTGGGGAGTAGTCTAGGAGCTGTCATACAGATAGACCTAGATACTCTAAAGGATTATGATATCATCAGATATAAGGTTGATGTCAGAGATCCTGAGTTGATTCATGATTACTATGCAATGGCACAAACACCTTTCATATACCACATCTACTTCAAGCTAGAGAAGGTGGAAGTGAAAGGAGGGTTGCTAACAGGGGTCAGCATCAACATAAAAGGGGACAAAGGAAAATACACTGGGGAGGACACAGGGGATGAAACAGTAACAAAAAAGTTAAAACCAGCAATAGAAAACAAGGAAGGAGAGGATAGTAGCAAGAAATCAGATGGGGAGAGAGATGCAGGCCAAATGGCGGTGGATGAGAATGAACAGCTAGATAATCTCAAAGGGAAGGGTGTGTCAGATGGAGAAACAGGAGCAGATGGGGGTGCAGGTGAATGTAGCAGGAACAAACCACTGAATGGCATCAATGCTCCTAAGGAAAAAATTGGTCAAGATCAAGATGGGAACCGGAAGATGGATAATGAGTTGACACATGAGGATGACAAAAGTGGAGAGGACAGTGTTAATCTGAGTGAGAGGCTGGGGATACATATCCTCAGTGATGAAATGGAAGAGGCAGAGGAGGAGGAGGCAGATGAAAGCCAAGCTCAACAGTATGCAGCTCCCAAAAAAGGTAGCAAAGGCAGCACTGGTGAACAACCAAGTGTAATCATGCCAAGGAGGTGCCCAAGACTGGCAAACCAAGAAGACGTCAACAAGGTGGACAAGGCTATGGAAAGGGCGAAAATCAAGGATCTGGAGACAATACCAGGTACTTTTGATGAACAGTCCTGTCATAATATTTGTTTTGATAGTCCTGTAGGGGTGGAGATGGCAGAGAATATTCTGCTAGAAAGTCATAATAATTGTTTTGATATTCCTGTAGGGTTAGAGATGGTAGAGAATATTCTGCTAGAAACTAGTAATGAAAGTTGTTCCATGAGAATAAAACAAAATCAAGTATCGTCTAATTTTTCTGTAGTGAATACTGATAGCTCAATTGTTAAGCAAATTGCAAATGACTTAAATGTCCATTGCAATGCTGAGAATAAGGATAATGGTGACATAGTAGAAATAATCAAGAACTTAGAACAAGCCAGGGCCAATATGTATTTTAGTAATATAAACAAATCAAAGGATCTTGGTAAACTAGATGATATAAATGCTCTTATAGATGGTGACGTTCTTCTAGAGTTAATGTCTGATGATGAGGATGAGCTGCTGGTGGATGAGATTTTACAATCCCCAACCAAATCGCCATCTCCACAACAGAAAAGAAAAGGCAAGGGCAATTCACAAGCTGTTAGCGTGAAACCCAAGGCCAGGACAAAAAGTAAACAAAACAAAAAAATAGTTTTTAAATGATAGGTCTTATATGGAACATAAGGGGGTGTGCTGAGGAAGACAAACAAAGATTCCTCAGGGAGATGATAGTGGAAAAAGGCGCTGATTTTATTGGGTTACAAGAAACCAGACGTGCTGATTTCACTCATCGCTGGCTACAAAATATAGCTGGCAATAAGAACTTTGATTGGCATTGGGCAGCATCACAAGGCCAATCGGGTGGTATTCTTGTAGGGGTTAATAGTGATCGTTTTGAGATAATTCTAAAGGAAGATGAAAAACACTTTGTCAGGTTCCTCCTTAAAGACAAGAAAACTCAATTCAGGTGGAACCTAGTAGTAGTGTATGGAGCAGCACAGGTGGCAGGGAAGGAGAAATTTCTCACTGAACTGGCTAGCTTGTGCCATAGATTAACAGACCCTGTTTGTATGGGAGGGGATTTTAATATTATTAGATGGGAGCATGAAAAGAACAAACCAGGAGGTACCAATAAATGGAGTTTTATGTTTAATGCAATAATAGAGGCCAGTAATCTTAAAGAATTAGATTTATCAGGTAGACTATATACTTGGTCGAATAATCATGAAAATCCTACTTATGAAAAACTGGACAGATTCTTAGTCAGTCCACAATGGGAGCTTCAGTTCCCTTTCACAACTGTGAAGGCGCTGACTAGAACTAAATCAGACCACACTCCTTTGTTGTTAGATACCGGTGAATGCAACAAAGGGGCAAGAAGTTTTAAATTTGAATTATGTTGGCTCCATAGAGAGGGTTTTAGGGAGTTAGTGAAAAAGAACTGCCAGTACAAGCAAAAAGAAGTATTAATATATGGCAGATAAAAGTCAGGAGACTAAGGAAATTTTTGAAAGGTTGGAATATTAGAATGGAAGGTGATTACAAAAAACAGAAAACTGAACTACTTGAGAAAATAGATGAAATAGATAAAATATGTGAAGTAGAAGGTTTGAGTAGTGAAAACAGATTTTTGAAGTTAGATCTCGAATCCAAACTTCAAAAACTGTTAAAAGAAGAAGAAATAAAAATGTGGCAGCGATCAAAAGAAAGAGATTTATTAGAGGGAGATGCGAACACTAAATATTTCCAACTGAAAGCTAGTAATAGAAAAAGAAAAGGTAGGATTTTCAATTTGGAACAGGAGGAAGGGAAAATAGAAGGGGAGCAAAACCTCAAGGAGTACATAACAAATTATTACAAAAAGTTGTTTGGGGCAGAGTCCAGAGGTGATATCACAATGGATTTTCCTGAACAACAGAAATTGACACCACAGGAGAATGAGGAAATAACCAAGATTTTTACTCTTGAGGAACTGAAAGAGGTAGTTTTTAGCATGGAGCATAACAAGGCTCCTGGCCCAGATGGTCTTCCGATTGAATTCTACCAAATGGGCTGGGAGTTCATAAAAAATGATCTGATGGCCTTAGTGATTGACTTTCATAGAGGAGTATTACCAATCGAAAGGCTAAATTATGGAGATATCACCTTATTACCAAAGGTAAAGGATGCTGATATGATCCAGAAATTTAGGCCAATTTGCTTGCTAAATGTTAGTTACAAAATTATAACCAAACTCCTCAACAATAGGCTGCTGGTAGTTATAGATAAGCTAGTTGCAATGAATCAAACAGCTCAACGAGGAGTACGCGCTGCTCGGGTTCGCCATGAGCTGCTCGTGGGTGCCGGTCTCGACGATCCTGCCACCATCCACAACAGCAATCGTGTCGGCGTTCCGGATGGTGGACAGGCGGTGCGCGATGACCAGGAATGGATGGATTTTCAATGGGATTGATCCCACTGTGCAGGGGTGCAAAGCTAAGTTCGTTCATGAATTCTCCCTGTTGTTACATCGGGCGAAAAAATAGTGTTTTCCCCTCAGTTGTATAGCTTTCATTTCCTTCTTCTTTTTCTACCATCCCCTGTTTGCTCCATGAGACTTGATCGCAAAAGTCGGACCGTATCTCAACATGCTTGATCGCTGATATGAAAAACTTGTTGAGGGGACAAAAAGGATAGGCAAATGTCATTTTAGAAACTTATCTGCGCGTTCTTGGTTCTTCTTTGATGAATACTACTCCATCCGTCCCTAAATATAGAGCCTTTTAAGTTTGGTCAAAGTCAAACTTTGTAAACTTTGACTGTAAATAGTGAAATATTAAAATTTTTGTACAAACTTCAATATATATGTTTAGATACACTATGAAAATAACTATCAATTTATTGTTATAGATATGGTTGGTCATAACCATCAAAGATTGACTTTGACCAATCCTAAAACTACCTACAGGGAGGAGGGAGTACTTTTTATTTGATTTGAAGTGTGAACACGACTTCTGAGTCAAAGCAGCACACAACAAAAATAACTTCTGTACGTAGAGTATTGTACTGATGACACATATTGTCCTGCTGCTGATTGTGCTTGGTGAATGTCTAGAACTGTTGTCAGTATATACACATACGTCTCTGCATGATAATAAATTTCCGGCCTCGGCATCGCTTCCTTGTTTGTGATAAGAATGAGTAGTGTTCAGTTGAACTTGGACCTACCTGCAGGAAGTTTCAGTTAAGCCTCTGATGTAGTCTGATGAAGTAGGGACGGTGCTGAACTGAACTTCATGGTCCACACGGCCGCGGCGAGCGTCTCCCGCGTGGTCTGCCGAGGCCAATGCTCCCCGCCGGCGGCACCCGAAGATCAGAACACGCCCGTGAAGCGCGCGTGCGGCCGCAGTTGCGTGGCTGCCTGCATCGGCTTTGGCTGACGCTCCTCGAACCATCGCCATGTCTCCTTCCTGGCCCGTTGCTGCACGCGAGTAGCTAGGACACCCCCATGCAGGCATGCCGCCGCCTCGCCGGGACGACACACTTGAATCCGTCGACTGATGTTACAGAGGATCGCCAATGGTGGGAACAGAACAAGACGACAAGCGGTGAGGCGCAACGAGAGTTTCCGCGCCGGCGTCGAGCGCTCCGGGCGCGACGTGCCTGGCGAGGACAGAACACGCGCGGCCAGCAATCGCGCGCACGCAGAGCAGAACGACGGGGTTTGGAGGCTGGAGCGAGGAAGGCGGAAAGTGAAGTTCAGGTGTCCGGGTTGATCCAGCCCGCACACGCCCCATCCAACGGTTGGTCGGTCGGTCGGTCGCCCTGCGAGAAGAACAACGGCGCCGCGGGTTCTGCAAGCCAGCGAC
>LAPY01001744.1:45400-58838 GCA_000970635.1 Eragrostis tef
TGTCCAGTGGCAACGGACGCTGGCGGGCCGTCGTCTCGTCGTTGTGCAGCAGCAAGCGCCGCGGAGGTCGCGCATGCAGAGCAGCGTCCGGACTGACGGCTGACCCCGAGCACCGAGCACGGATGCGTGGTTCGATCCGGGACGCGAGCGTCCGGCGGTGGCGCCGCCTGTTCGGCGAGCTGTCGCTGTCGCCGGCGGTGTTCCCCAACATGTCGATCGGTGCTGGATGTGAATGAACTCTTATGGAAATTAAACGGAATTCCATATCTGAACCTGGCCTTCGTCGACGTCGCGGCTCGGATCGGAATGGCTTCAGGCGCAACACGCACTGGCCTTCGTTTTGATGGTTTCACGTCACAGAGGACTTATCCTGAAGGTAACATCTGTTTCTCTATTCTGGGTCAGTAGATGGTGCAGACTGCAGTGTGCCACAAGTTGGAGATTTGTCACTCATCATGGTTACCCTTGCAAGATTCTGAATGTCGTATCGGAACAAGACTTTTTACTTTCTAAGCTAGCCTGAAAAAAAAAAGGAAGACTTGCTGCTCTGCTCCGTCGTCGGCTCGTCGCCAAAACAAAATGAAACGAGCGGGCCGACAGCCCGTTAAGCAATTCGCGCTTAAATTGGTCCCAAATTCCAGGCCTCCGTCTCACGGTGCTATGGCCCAACCAATATTCCTTCCTGCTCCAATAAAACAGCCCATTATCAAACGCATCCATCGTTTCTAGCCCACAGTGTCCTGCCCCATAACAAGCCCAAACCAACTTACTTTGCCGGCAAGCATTGATTAGACACAGACAAGTAGGTCCCGGCCGCGCAGCGTCCCCTTGCTACGCGCCACACGCTCTGACGAAGACGAGCACCTCCCAGACCCCCAGTTAGGGATGGCAATGGTTGCCCATTACCTGCGACTTGATGGATTTTTTTTATTAAGAAATGGATTTGGGTGGAATATTCTACCCACGGGTCTACTAATGGGTAGAAAGCCTGACCCAACGGGTGGGCCGGGTTCGGAGGCAGTTTGGCGAAACCCGAATCCGCCACCCGTGGTGACCTGGGCCAAATACAACGGCAGCCCATTAACAGTGAGTGTCTAGCCCAACTTTCATAGCCTAACCTTGAAATATATAACACCCGCAACCCTAACTCTACCTACTCCAGTCCATTCCATCCTGTGCGCCTCCACCCACTCCCTGCCGCCTCCCTCCCATCTCTTGTCTATCTCTCATTCTCTTCTCCTCTCCCGTCTACACCAGCTATCTGAAGAATAAAAAAGTCCCTGTCGTCGTGGTCGAGCTTCTGGATTCACCGCCAGCTGCACCTACTTCTACTCCACCGCTGCCGCTAGCTGAAGCTACTACTGCTCCACCGCCTCCTGATGCAGCTACTATATCGCGACCAGTCCACCTCTTGCTACAACTGCTACACGGCCTGCTCGACATCAAGCACAACACTCTGAATGCTAGCAAGCAAGTATATTCTAGTATTAGCGTTGGGGTGGAATCTGATATGTAAATGCGACTGTTTTTTCGTTGGGGATAAATCAGCTAGCAAGCAAATAGATATGAGCATGTGTTGTATCTGCAAAAATAAAAGCTTGGTCTCAGTTTTGATACGTGATTTCTTTACCTCAATTCAGCTGTACATCAACCGACAAATAAATTTCTTCTGTTTTATGCTCAGCTATGCCATTTTCTTCACGTTGGATCTGCATTATTACCAGTGTTATGGTGCTGAAAATTAGAGACGGCTGGCGGGTTTGGATACCCGACGGGTTGATTTCACCCGGCGGGTTTGGGTCTGGTTTCAAAACTCCACCCGTGAGTGTTATTGGGTTATCCAGCGGGGGATTTCTAGCTTAGCGGATCCGGGTCTGAGGAGACAAAACCCAACGGGTTTCCACCCGTTGCCATCCCTACTCCCAGTCCGTCTCCGATCCGGGCCCCAACCCTCGTCCCTGCTCGGCTCGGAAGCCTCTTCCGTTTCCACTCCTCTCTATCCTCCGTTCCCCACCAAGCGGCCTTCCCTCCGTCGACGACCGGACCAGAGCCCCCGATTCGGCGCCGGCGAGACTCGGATCTGGGCCGTGGTTGGTCGGTTGGTTGACCCGTCTGCGCTGCGAGCGAGCAAGCTAAGCGATGGCGGCCGCGGACTCCGACGCCACCATCGCTACCTCAACCTGCGCGCACTGGTAACTCACACTTCCCTTCCGGATTGATTGTCCGTACCGTGGAAAATCGATTAGTCGATTGGGACGAGAACAGGGTAGGGGATTGATTGGGATTGTCGAATTCTATATGTATGCTGACCTGTTGATTTTCCTAACCACTTGTATGTCCTACTAGGTGTTTTCTGATTATATTTAACGAGAAATATGCCACGCAGTAGGTTTATCAGTCACATGTAATTGCAGAGTACCATCTGACACATGATTTCGTCTTACACAGTCATGTGAGATGGTACTATGGACTCGATTTCCTGGACGTGTGGATTATTGACTATAGTTCTTTGGATTTTCTGCAGTCAGCGGGAAATTCCATCTTCAAACATCGCCCTGCATTCTGTGCACTGTGCACGCAACCTTCAGAAATGTGACCATTGCGGAGATATGGTTCCGAGGAAGCTTATGGATGAGCACTACGATGAAAACCACGCCCCAGTATGTTTTGATTCGACTTTCTGAATATTGCAGGGTATCATCTGACACATGATTTCGTCTTACACAGTCATGTGAGATGGTACTATGGACTCGATTTCCTGGACGTGTGGATTATTGACTATAGTTCTTTGGATTTTCTGCAGTCAGCGGGAAATTCCATCTTCAAACATCGCCCTGCATTCTGTGCACTGTGCACGCAACCTTCAGAAATGTGACCATTGCGGAGATATGGTTCCGAGGAAGCTTATGGATGAGCACTACGATGAAAACCACGCCCCAGTATGTTTTGATTCGACTTTCTGAATCATTTTCATTGTCAAAGTGTCCGCTAAATTCAGTTCTTACATGAAATGAACACTATTCCTTTTTTCACCATAATGTTAGTACGGTTATACATGAACTAGCTCTAACTCTATTAGTCTATTAAGTAACCACTGAGTTAATGTGAACAGATGAGCTAATTTTCTGTGGCCACCAAAATTAACTTGGACGAATTAAAGATATGTGGTAGTAGATGTACTCCGGCCTGGATTTTTGATGTCTTAGATTACAAACTTTAAGTCAATGTGCCACTAATCATATTATGGACACAGGTGAACTGCTCGCTCTGCAAGCACGCTATAGAACGTGAGTTATGGGATCTTCATACAGGCATACAATGTCCGCAAAGGATGCTCGCATGCCAATATTGTGAGTACGAACTGCCTGCTGTTGATCTTTTTGAGCATCAGGTGTGTATATATCTCATTCTAAACTATTACTCAGAAACTAATTTCAAATACAGTTCTCCACATTTCAGTTATGGTGGTTATGTACTTATGTCGTACAGGATGTATGCGGAAACCGAACAGAATATTGTCAAGAATGCAGGAAGTATGTCAGACTCCGTGAATGGATCGGACATGAAATCCAGTTCCATCGAAATTCAAGTGCTGATGCAGAGTTTTCAAGGTAATTTCTAAAGCATGCCTACCGTTTATTTAATCTTTAGTGTGGTGCTTGTAGCTCGGTTGTAATTCCTTTCAGTGGGATGCCATCGACCACGGTTCATGTCCGGTCTTGCACCAAAAAGGGACACTTGTTAGTTTCCCCAGGATTCATGGGTTAAGAATGGTCTTATAGAGGACATGTCTTGTGTATGGAGCAGGGGGCTCGGGGCTCAAAGCACGGGTTAAGGCCCAATCCACAGGACTGGCTTTCATGATCATTCTGAGCCCTGGTTTCTGGCACTTCTTCGTAATTGAAATTTAATTCTGTCAATGCTTACAGCCAGCTCAGTGCTGTTGATCACTTTCTGTTCATATGGTGCTATTTACTCCTTTTCAACTTAGTTCTCAGTGAAACAAGGAAGTTATGTGTCTTGTGTTAGTTTTTCTTTTATCCAATGCTTAAAGACTCAGCTGTGTTTATACCCTGCCTTTGCAAGGAAGTTTGGCTGTTACTACGGCAAGTAGCTCTGAATGAACAACATATTGTGAGAAAATCAAGCTAATCTTGTCAGGTATTAAAATTGCAGTGACGGAGCCACACTGGAAAAGGAAGAGCATGCTACAGCACCCGGGCAACCAGTACGTTCAAAACACAAACAACTGCTCGTGACGATTGCAATAGCTGGAATTGCAGTTTTGATTGGATCAATCCTGTACCAAAAGAGGGGATAATAGCTCAAAGTATACTAACCAAGGGCTGTTCAGTTGTAATTATGTTTTCAACATCAATATAAACCTTTTGACTTCTCTAGATGTATCAGTTCTGTCATAGTCAGTGATGTTTACAGTAAAGAGTACAGCTTAAACTCTGGTTCAGAGAGTACATTTTAGATTAGGAACTGTGAGAAGACCAGATCTGTGCTCGTTGTTGGTATTTTCCTTCCGAACACTTTTGTGCCTGGTAACTTCGCAAAATCTATTTTCTCGTTCAAATTGCAGCAGTGAATTTTAATTTGGATATCTATAAAGAGATTGCAACGATTCATATTATTTCTTCCTTGCAGTAAACAGTATGCTCACAACCGTTTATGCTGATATGTTTGCCAGCTGCCAACAAAAGGAAAATATTCTCATCACTATCATTCTAACAAAATCCACTTCCTTTCTTTTGCAAGCAACTTGTACTGCTGCGCAAAATATTAGAAGCAGCTGGGAAGACATCCCCAGAACTCAGGACTGTGCTACCATTTTACTGTCAGTCATGCGCTACAATTGGAATGCTTTTTTTCTTAGACTTCAAAACTTGATTGCTTCTCCTTATATTTATAAGGGAATCAAGTTATTTATTACTCCTAATATCAGTTACAACACTGGCACATCGCTTACTTGATTTCAGCGGTGTCCTCGGGGCATGATTCTGATACAAAGGAGATAGTCAAGTCCTTCAGGTCATAGACGAACCGTATATCCACCTGCTGGAATGTGCCGATGATGGTTCTATGACCCGGTTTCATGGCGAGGCATGCGATCTGTCCTTCTTTGTCATCCATCATCAAGAACAGCTGCTCCCGTGAAAATACCATCACTGCTTCCTCTGAAAAATGAAGTGATAATGATGGGAGGTGCCCCATGATCGTCTCCGTCGCTCGAAAGCAGAGGTTGAAGCCAGGTAGGTTCACTTGCTCTGCTCCATGACCTTGAAGATCTGACCACACGGCCTCCACGACGATGTAGTATGCTTCTTGAGCCATCATTGTAAGTGACGTGCCAAGGTCGACCACGCACCCACCTTGGCCATCCTTGGAGCGGGCAAACATCTCTGGGTGAATCTTGTCAAGTTTATGTGCGCCCAAGCTGATGCCGACGAGGCTGGCGTGAAACTCATGAGAGTCAGGGGCCGGCAGGATCCTGGTGGTCTTGTAGTGTGGATTGCGCGGGATGTCCGTGCCAAAACGGAAGAAGCCATGGCGATTTGCTTTGCTGCCCCCGGAGAGGCAGTATGAGAACCGTGTCACACCACGAGCCGCGATCTGCATTACGAACGAGGTCGGCGCAGTTGAAATGGCAGCGACACCGGCATACCTTCCCTCGCTCGCAAAATTCCGAGTCGAGTGGGAGCAGCCGATGAGGAAGTCTGGATGTTTAGCAGTGCTCCCAACAATGGATACTTCCTCCTGGCCGAGGAATCCTTCAACAAGCATGCCTCTTGGGCCGGTGATGCGAAAATTGCAGAGTCTCCCGGAAAACACGGGCGTGTAAGGTGGTTGGCAATAGGGATTCGTGCCCGTGACGTTGGTGTAGGTATGTGATTGAGCTGGGTTAAAAATGTCGTTGTATTGCGGGGCCTTCGGCTCGCATGGCTCACACTGCAGCCATGTCAACCTGCTCGAGGTGTCGACCTTGAGGATGTACTGGTATGGATTATCGCCCATACGAATGGACAAGGAGTGTGGCATGTTTATCGGGGTGATCATGTCTGGGCTTAGGGTGGTGACATTCGCCACTGTGGAGCTAGCGCCTGATGATGGCTCACTGCGTGGCTTGTGTTGCAAATGCAGGAAACCATCACTACCGCGATGGATAGTGTGGTCTAGGCCTTCGTAGGAGGTTGCCAGTGGGATGCTAAAACCGGTCGACCTAGTGGGCACAATTGTGTGGTCGGCTAGGGTGACTATGGGCAGGAAGTGATGCAGTAGCGCGGTGATGATAGCAAGAGTAGCAGTCGGGACCTTCATCTTCATAGTGATGGCATTATCGATGGTGGAGAAAGTCCACACAGCGACGCGAGATATGTAGAGCTTGGGCCTCACGTCATTTGGGAGGTTGGAGCTCGATTATAGAGATATTGCATAGCGCGCATGCGGCAGGAACTATGTACAAGACATATATATGTGTCGTTTTCTCTAAAGTTAGAGATTGTGCATGCATATTAAATATTTGTGTTGGAGACAAGTAATGGGCGGCAGGAGCCATGCATATTGGAGATGTGGTTCGCTGCTTGTATCAGTTTAACTGCCATCAAGAGATATAGAGTTCTATCTAAGAGATAGCATGCATATTAAAGATTTGTGTCTCAGACAAGTGGTAGGCGGCAAGAGCCATCTTAGAGATGTGGTTCGATGCTTGCATCATGTATAACTGTCATCAAGAGATATAGAGTTCCATCTAAGAGATAGCATGCATATTCTTAAAGATTTGTGTTGGGAACAAATGGACGGCACGAGATATGTGCATGGTTCTGTCTTGAGATAGATTTGTGTATGTTGGCATTAGTTATCTTGGAGATATGGTTGAATGCCTGCATTGTGTCAAGTTGTCATCTTACGAGTTCTATCTTGAAGACAACATTCTAAAAAGTTTATGCTGCCGAGGAGCTTTTACCAAGGAGCATCATAAAGATTTTATATTGGCTTTTAAAAATCAATTGCTAACATTTCTTTGAAAGTCCTGCTCTCATTTAAATTAACCATAAATGTCTAGAATATTAATTTGGATATCTAGAAAGAAATAGCAACAATTCATCTTTTTTTTCTTCCTTGCAGTAAACAGTATGCTTACAGCGGTTTATGCTGATATGTTTGCCAGCTGCCAGAAAAGGATAATATTCTCATCACTATCATTCTAACAAAATTCACTCATTTCCTTTCTTTTGCAAGAAATTTGTACTGCTGCGCGCAAAACATTAGAAGTAGCTGGGAACACATCCCCACAACTCAGGACTGTGTTATCATTGCATGGCATTTTCAGTCATGCTCTAGTTAGAATGCATTTTTTTCTTACATTCAAGTTGTTTATGCGGACTTGAAAACTTAATTGCTTCTCTTGTACTATTTATAAGAGAATTTTCAGGAAATATTTATTATATCATAGGTATTTATGAAACAATTCCTAAGATTAGTTACATCAGGGGTACATTGTTTATTCCATTTCAACCGTGTCTTCGGTGCATGATTCCGACGCAAAGGAAAGAGTGAAGTCCTTCAGGTCATAGACAAAACCGCGTATCCACCTGCTGCAAGGTGCCGATGACGGTTCTGTGACCTGGTGTTCATGGCGAGGCATGCGGTCTGCCCTTGTTTTTCATCCATCATCAAGAACAGTTGCTCCGGCGATAATGCCATCACTGCTTCCTCCTCGGAAAAGTAAAGCGACAATGATTGGAGGTGCCCTATTATCGCCTTTGTCGCTCGAAAGCAGAGGTTGAAGCCCGGTCGCTTCACTCTCTCTGCTCCATGGCTTTGAAGGTCTGACCACACGGCCTCCTCGACGATGTAGTATGCTTCTTGAGCCATCATTGTAAGTGACGTGCCAAGATCAACCACGCACCCGCCTTGGCCATCCTTAGAGCGGGCAAACATCTCCGGCCGAATGTTGCCAAGCTTGTGTGTGCCCAAGCTAATGCCGACGAGGCTGACATGAAACTCATGGGAGTCAAGGACAGGCAGGATCCTGGTGGTCTTGTAGTGTGGATTGCGAGGGATGTCCGTGCCGAAATGGAAAAATTCCTGGCGATTTGCTTTGCTGCCACCGGAGAGGCAGTATGAGAACCGTGTCACACCACCGGCCGCGGTCTGCATTACAAACGAGGTCGGCGCCGTTGACATGGTAGCGACACCGGCATACCTACCCTCCCTCGGAAAATGCTCAGTCGAGTGGGAGCAGCCGATGAGGACGTCTTTACGTATAATGCGGTCATCTATGGATATTGTGTCCTCGCCGAGGAATCCTTCAACAAGCATGCCTCCTGCGCCTTGGATGCGGAAATTGCAGAGTCTCCCTGAAAACACGGGAGTGTAAGGTGGCTTGCAATCAGGGTCCGTGCCCGCGATGTTTTTGAAGGTCTTTGAACTCTCTGGGTCAAAAATTTCGTTGTATTGCGGGGCCTGCGGCGCGCACGGCTTGCACTGCAGCCATGACAAGGTGGTCGAGGTGTCGACCTTGAGGATGTAGTGGTGTGGATCCTCGCCCATACGAATGGACACGGAGTGTGCCGTGCGAAACGGGGGGACCATCTCAGGGCTTAGGGCGGTGACGTTCGCCACCGCGGTGCTAGCGCCTGATGATGGCTCAGTGCGCAGCTTGTGTTGCAAATGCAGGAAACCATCACCGCTGCGATGGATAGTGTGGTCTAGGCTCTCACACGAGGTAACCAGTGGGATGCTAAAACCGGCCGAGCTAGTGTTGGGTACAATTGTGTTGTCGGTTGGGGCAACCATGGGCAGGAGGTGATGCAGTAGCGCGGTGATGATATCAAGACTAGTCGGGATCTTCATCTTTACTGTGATGGTATGGTTTGATGGTGGAATGTGCACAAAGGGAAACAAGATATATAGAGCTTGGGCCTCACGTTGTTTGGGAGGTTGGAGCTCATCTTAGAGATAGCATAGCGTGCATATATATGAAAGGTTTATGTTAGGTAGAAATGGGCGGCAGGAGCTACGTACAAGACATATGTGTAGTTTTCTTTAATGTTTTTTTTGAACGGGTAGTTTTCTTAATGTTAAATCTGTTGCATGCATGTTAAAGATTCGTGTTGGAGACAAGTAGTGGGCTGCAGGAGTTATGTTAGAGATGTGGTTCGATACTTGCATCATGTATAACTGTCATCAAGAGATACAGAGTTTCTATCTAAGAGATAGCATATGCATATTAAATATTTGTTCTCGGAACAAATGGACGGCAGGAGATATGCATAAGAGACATGGATTGAGTTCTATCTTAGAGATAACATCTACACAAAAGGGTTTTTCCCATTCTCAAGGGATTGTGTTCTATCTTGTATAAGAGACCGTCACCTTTCAAACATTGGATGTTAGTTCAAAAACCGTCCATTGAAATGTTTCACACATATATTTTATTTGTTTCAAAAATGTGATTGAGATATTACAAAATCCAAGTAGCCTGGGAACTAGCAAATCTCTAAAAGATTTGTATTCCTGGAGATATGGTTGGATGCCTGCATTATTCAAAGTTGTTATCAGCTTAGGAGTTCTTTCTATCTTGAAGATAGAATTCCATAAATTTATGCTGCCCAGGAGCCTTTAAGGAGCATCTTAAAGATTTTATTGCATACATTTATAAACATTTTATAAATGTTCTACCTATGTTCGCTTTTAAAAATTGCAAACATTTCTTTAAATGCCCTGTTCTCATTTACATTGCAGAACCGTAAATGTCTAGAAAGATATGGCATCAATTCTTCTCTCTTCCTCGTAGCCTACACAGTTCCTCGCGTGAGACTACTAGCAGATTTTGTAGAAACAATAGTGATGTAATTATCTGCCAACAGATTTTTGTCAAAATGTTAATGTTCTCTTCAGTTTCGTTTTGCAAAAATTTGCTTGTTCTCTTTAGTTCACCTTTACAAGTATGAGAAATATAAGAAGCAGTTGGTAACACATGTATGAAAATGCTACTAATTCAGGAACTAAGGACTCCCCCATGTCATTGTTGTATTGTCAGTCATGCAAGGCAATTGAAATGCACTATTTTTCCTTACATTCAATTACGCAATTAAATATAACATTTGGTAACTACAAAGATTACAATTAATAACTATGAATTTGCCCTGATCCCAGACGCAAAAGGGAGAACCTTGAGCCAGGGTCCACATGGCTAAGGTGGCTAACTATCCAGGTTTGTTTTCTTCAACTTGCTTGCAGTGAATAACCTGTAGTCAAATGGATCCATATCACTAATCTTACCAAACTGCTTGTCGTAGAAGCCCCATAACTCGAACCTGATTTCAGACCAAATAATGAGGAACTGAGTCAGCAACAAGCGCGACAGGTACATATCAGCAAGAAAACTATTATTGGGTACCAGAAAAGAATGTACCAGTATGCCAAGAATTGGAATGGCGCATACTTGCCATATAGTTTGTCTAGCTCCTCATGAACAGATCTGATGGTGCTTGCTCTCTTATGAATCTGCAATAGATTTCAGACATAGTAGAGTCATGTTGAATTCTGTTACTCGAAGGTAAGGTTTCAGTAGGGAAAATACCTGCTTCAAATGCCTCATTGTCTCAGTATCAGCTGGGATTGTGTGGAAAAATCCCATACACATAAGCACATTGGCACGAGTGAAAGGGCCAAACCCAGAGATCGTTGATAACTCTTCATTCAGTCTGTCGTAGGTGCACTGAATAACTGATACCTCTTCTGCAGCAGGAACAGACATTTTACAAATTTCTTCAAGCTTTTGTAGGCACACCTTCCCTTCTACAATGCTGCGTGCAAGCATTAAAATTCGCTTTGCTCGGTATCCAAGATTGCAGCGCTTGGTTAAAAAGCACTCATCAAGATTCGCCAATTCTTCTGGTGTAGGGAAATCACCCGTGCAATCTTCCAAGAGTGGAGCATCGCTCAAGCAAAACTCCAAAGGATCTAATGAGTCACATGTACTGCCTGTTGCACTTGGAACTGAGGGAGTGCTACACACATTTTCATATGCTATGTCATTACTAGTATCAACTGGCAGTCTTGGATCCTCCAACTTATCCTCTACAAATCTTGTTTCCAGCCGGACACAAACACTCTGCTTCTTGCTGCGCTTCCTCTTGCGTTCCTTGATGGGAGGTGTCCTTGACTGAAAGGCCTCGGTACTAGAAGGTCGTTTCAGCTCCAACTGAAGCTCGCAGAGTGCCTTCGCCATTGACAAGGATCTTGACCATCTGCGGTTAAATTGTAAATTTCATCAGATACAATGCAAATGAGGTTCAGAGCAAGTCGATAAGACATGCACGATTGATGCACCCAATTTCATCATTTTTCCTTGCTGTTCCTCAAATATATCAATTATTACAAAGCTTCCATGTCTCAACCTGGAAGCAAGCATTAAGCTGCTCTAATTTGTATGAACTGGAGAAGAACAGTTTGTACTAGAGGTTTAGTGTGATTGCATTACCACCGTACCACATTACACATGAAAGATCCCAGATTTCACCCCTGGTGAAACTGAAGATCCGGACTATCTACAGGATTACATCACACACATGAATGGAGTGGAAAGGGAAAGCAGAGCAAAACTCAACTGGCAATTGCAGAGGAGGATGCACTTGACCATGTCCTCGAACAGGGTGGGCGAGCGGAAAATGCGCCCGAACCCCGCCTCCCGCGCCGCCGTGTGCATCGCCTGGAACTCCCCCACCGCCCTCTCGTCCTCCTCCGATAGTCGCAGCATCCGCCGCACTTGTTCCTGCGGACCAAAACCTAAACAATCAGCAAGCGCACCGGCCGACCCGCAGGGAGAGTAAACGTTCAATCGCTTACGAGGATGGCGTCCTGGTCGAGCGGGGACAGCGCGGCGGCGCCCTGGATGGAGACGAGGAGCGCGGAGCCCGGGCGCGCGGGGTGGGCGGCGATGCGGGCGAGGACGGACGCGGAGCGGTCGGAGGCGAGGCGGAGCGGGCGCACCAGCGCGCGGGCGGCCGGGTCCCACCGGTTGGGCGCCATCATAAACAGCCCGTGGCTGCACACGGCCGCTGCCAGGTCGAACGGCGCCGCAGCCGCGGCGCGGGGCGGGAGCTCCAGCTCCAGCTCCACGCGGGGCAGCTCGGAATGCGGGCGCGCGCCGGGCTCGCCGCCGCTTGGGTTCGGCATAGCTGCTGCGTCTCCGAAGAAGGGGCGCCGCAACGCGGTGTCGACAGTACCGAGCACTGCGGACTCGCGGCGAGGCGGGCAATTGCTGAACGGGCAATGCTGTGTGAGTGATGCAAGGCTGTGTGCTTGGTCTGATAGTCTACAAGGAAAGTGCATTCAAGTTTAATAATCTGTAGTGGTGAATCAAATTGGTTTTCTCCAATGTCACAAAGGTCAGGTTTCCCTCTCAACTTCATAAATTATGGTTCTAATAGCAGCCGTGTTGATCATCAATCATTATCGGGTTGTATATAGTATGGTCTAGTAGTATCATGCAATTCTGCTTAACCTATTGGTAGGAAATGGTGTGCGATGGTTTCCTGGATGTGTTGGTTCATGCAGCATCCGTTTGTGTATCACAACAAAAATATGATCTCATTCAACAAGTGTGCGTTTGGAGAAAGCTATAGTAAAGACGGGAAGAGTGTTGGTGTTCAGACTTTGCAGGTGAGGAGGGAGTAACAGAAAAGGTCATGTACGAATGTATAAGGATTGAATAAAGGACAAATCTATGTTTTTTGGTCTTTCAAAAGAATCAGAATATGATCAACTTTAGTTGCCAAATACATGTCGCAACAGAATTTTGAAAGATCTGAACTGATGAAGCCTACCCTACATGCCTCCCAAGGTTGTATTGACGAAAGGCGCTACGAATTGGTTCCAAACGACACGCTTCGTTGTCCTGCTTTTTTTAGAAACAATAGAGATGCCAATGGCCGCTCGGTTCGTCACCAGCTAGCATCGGCTGCAGGTTCTCCTGAATCATAGCGCACGTGTACAACGCAGATATCGCCCACGGCAATGCGCGGCGTCTCGACGTATCTGCAGCGTGATGTAATAATGTACACTCTTGCACGCTAGCTCCTCCTACTGCTTGCTTGGCAATGTAATGTAAGTCGAAGTGTTCTTGAAGATTTTCATCAATGTTGGCGTCCTCCTCACCTACGTGCACCTCGACTGGCGCGTTATGTATGCCGCCAGCGCGCTCCTGCCCATGCTCCTCGCCGCCGCGGTGCTAACCATGCCGGAGTCGCCGCGGTGGCTCGTGCTGCGCGGGCAGCACGTCGAGGCCTGCACGGTGCTCACGCGCACCTCGGATGAGGCTGACCTCATCCTCAAAGAGATCAAGCAGCAGACAGACAGTCATTGTCAAGACGCCGGACGACAGCACTGCCGGCGCCGGCGTGCGGAGGGAGCGGCTCCTCCG
>LAPY01001745.1:0-16074 GCA_000970635.1 Eragrostis tef
TACCAGATGAAAGAATGAAGTAGTGCAAATGACATACCGCTTAAATGTTATGACATCCCGACACTGCAAAGATTGTGTGAAATTGAACAGGTACTATTGTATCACGGAAACAAAAACATGTCGCAAGTGCACAACCCAATACAGCGTTATGCTTTGTGCACAATATGCACATTTCATGAAGAATTCACAGGGGAACACAAAATCGAAGTAAGATCAAGTGCATCTACCTAACATGATTCAGATAAACCTAACAGTAGCAGCTACATAAGCATCTACCTAACATGATTCAAGGAAGGAAAAAAGGAAAATGATTATGTACAGCTGAGCAATTCGATGAAAGTGACAGCTCGGAAGATTTTACTGTTTTTCACCAAGTTAAATCCTCTCTTGCCTTCATTTCAGTAGTTATGGATTCCCAGTCAGGAGGCATGATGGTCAGACCAGATCGATCACCATTAATTTGCACAACTATGAATCTGTACGAACTAGTCTATATGAAGGAACCCAAAATTGCATAGTTGCCTCCTCGCTCTCACTGAAGCTGAGACCTGCTACTGCTCTCAGGCCAATGGAAGCTTGGTGCATTGTTGTACTGTGACAAATCAAATGATATGGTCTCCACCTACAAAGGAAACATATTATTAATGAAAATTAGTGTGTACAAAATTCCACAAACTCCAGAAAGAGCAAAGAGAGGTGGAAAAATGGAATGCTTACTCCATAAGGGAAAGTTTCCGGAGCGCCAGCAGATGTTGATGGCCATCCCTCACTTACAGGATTCTGCTGGACCTAATGATTATATTTTAGGAAAGATTACACTTTCAGAACAACGAAAAACGATTCTAGCCAATTTCAAAATCTTGTAACAACACATACATTTGTTCCATCAGTTACATTGTCCGTTGCGGTGACCGCTGTGTGTAGGGTGTTTGCATTGGCGTTCCGCCTCTTGTTATATGCCCTTTTAGTTTTCTTTTTCAAGGTATCAAGAACAGTTGGAGTCGCCAGCTTCTTCTTGCGGGAACGTTTGGATTGAACTTGTGCAAGATCCCAACCCTTTGTACTGAGAGATATGGGTAATGCATCATCAGTAAAATCCTCATTCACAGGATTGTATGCAAAATTGGCAGTTGAAACATGACTGTCAACCCTTTGATCTCTTAGTGACCTCTCATAGGAGATCACTTTATCCCTGATTTCCCTCATGATTGACAAAGCGTACTCTTTTGATTCCAAGTTTACGGAACCAAATTCCACAACTTCTGCAAAGTATTGGTGGCCAAGTTTGTAGAGATCATTGTAGCTTCCCAATTCCTGATTATCTGCTGAGTCAGGCTCAGATATTGAGGCACAGGTTTGTTTAGAATCCTTGCACCAGCGATGAATGATGTATTTTGGTGGTACCATCAGTATAAGCTCCTGCCTCAGCACAGTGAGAGCATGCCTGCACAGTATTCCTTTGGATTGGAACAACCGACAGAGGCACCATACGTCATCTTCAACATTGTCATAAGCAACTTTGTAGTCCAACTTTTTTGTTTGATTTACATGCTCAGAAACTATGTATGTAATTACCGAATCATTCCGGACAGGTACAGTATAACTGCAGTGAAATGAATGCCCTATTTCATTCAAGAACTTCTGAAAGATTTCTGCAGTGTATACCTTTGCTGCTTGTTCTTCGGCAGGCAACCCAGTCATCATTGGTGGCCTCATCTGAGATGATCGTATATCTTCGTAAGTTTCCTTTTCTACCTTACTTTTAACAACCTCCTCATACTGCTCAACAAACGTTTTCAAAGAGGTTCCCGACGTCAACCAGCCATCAAAATAGTCAGTTACACTATCACTTCTGTCTGTAACAGACATTCCTGCCCAAAATGAATCTTTCACATAAACAGGAGCCCACTGCGGCCTGGCCTCATACAGTTTGGACAACCATTCATTGCCCTCTAATTGAAATTGTTGGATCATTTCTTGCCACTCTTTGTCAAAGTGAGGCATGGTAACAGAATCATAGGCTAATGTGCTGAATGTAGAAATAATTTCGTCCTTCTTTTCCACTTCATCCAACTTTTCAGGAAGCTCATTTAAGATGTGCCAAAGGCAAAAACGGTGCCGTGCGTGAGGGAAAACCTTTTTAACAGCTATAGCGACATCATGACAATAGTTGGTAATTATTGAGTGTGGTGACCTAGCAGTCATACATCTTAACCATGTATCAAAAAGCCACACATAAGCTCCAAGAGACCTACCAGCAAGCAGGCCACATCCTAGTAACACTGGCTGAGCATGGTGGTTAGTGCCCACAAATGACACAAACTGCATATCATACCGATCACTAAAGTTTGTGACATTAATAGCAACAACGTCACCAAAGTAGTTGTAAGAGCTGCGTGATTTGGCATCAGCCCAGAATACATTCCTTAGCTGCCCTTGCTCATTGTTATGCTTTGTGCACAATATGCACATTTCATGAAGAATTCACAGGGAAACACAAAATCAAAGTAAGATCAAGTGAATCTACCTAACATGATTCAGATAAACCTAACAGTAGCAGCTACATAGGCATCTACCTAACATGATTAAAGGAAGGAAAAAAAGGAAAATGATTATGTACAGCTGAGCAATTCGATGAAAGTGGCAGCTCGAAAGATTTTACTGGTTTTCACCAAGTTAGATCCTCTCTTGTCTTCATTCCAGTAATGGATTCCCAGTCAGGAAGCATGATGGTCAGATCAGATCGATCACCATTAATTCGCACAACTATGAATCTATATGAACTAGTCTATATGAAGGAACACAAAATTGCATAGTTGCCTCCTCGCTCTCACTGAAGCTGAGACCTGCTACTGCTCTCAGGCCAATGGAAGCTTGGTGCATTGTTGTACTGTGACAAATCAAATGATATGGTCTCCACCTACAAAAGAAACATATTATTAATGAAAATTAGTATGTACAAAATTCCACAACTCCAGAAAGAGCAAAGAGAGGTGGAAAAATGGAATGCTTACTCCATAAGGGAAAGTTTCCGGAGCACCAGTGGATGTTGACGGCCATCCCTCACTTACAGGATTCTGCTGGACCTAATGATTATATTTTAAGAAAGATTACACTTTCAGAACAATTAAAAACGATTCTAGCCGATTTCAAAATCTTATAACAACACATACATTTGTTCCATCAGTTACATTGTCCGTTGCGGTGACCGCTGTGTGTAGGGTGTTTGCATTGGCGTTCCGCCTCTTGTTATATGCCCTTTTAGTTTTCTTTTTCAAGGTATCAAGAACAGTTGGAGTCGCCAGCTTCTTCTTGCGGGAACGTTTGGATTGAACTTGTGCAAGATCCCAACCCTTTGTACTGAGAGATATGGGTAATGCATCATCAGTAAAATCCTCATTCACAGGATTGTATGCAAAATTGGCAGTTGAAACATGACTGTCAACCCTTTGATCTCTTAGTGACCTCTCATAGGAGATCACTTTATCCCTGATTTCCCTCATGATTGACAAAGCGTACTCTTTTGATTCCAAGTTTACGGAACCAAATTCCACAACTTCTGCAAAGTATTGGTGGCCAAGTTTGTAGAGATCATTGTAGCTTCCCAATTCCTGATTATCTGCTGAGTCAGGCTCAGATATTGAGGCACAGGTTTGTTTAGAATCCTTGCACCAGCGATGAATGATGTATTTTGGTGGTACCATCAGTATAAGCTCCTGCCTCAGCACAGTGAGAGCATGCCTGCACAGTATTCCTTTGGATTGGAACAACCGACAGAGGCACCATACGTCATCTTCAACATTGTCATAAGCAACTTTGTAGTCCAACTTTTTTGTTTGATTTACATGCTCAGAAACTATGTATGTAATTACCGAATCATTCCGGACAGGTACAGTATAACTGCAGTGAAATGAATGCCCTATTTCATTCAAGAACTTCTGAAAGATTTCTGCAGTGTATACCTTTGCTGCTTGTTCTTCGGCAGGCAACCCAGTCATCATTGGTGGCCTCATCTGAGATGATCGTATATCTTCGTAAGTTTCCTTTTCTACCTTACTTTTAACAACCTCCTCATACTGCTCAACAAACGTTTTCAAAGAGGTTCCCGACGTCAACCAGCCATCAAAATAGTCAGTTACACTATCACTTCTGTCTGTAACAGACATTCCTGCCCAAAATGAATCTTTCACATAAACAGGAGCCCACTGCGGCCTGGCCTCATACAGTTTGGACAACCATTCATTGCCCTCTAATTGAAATTGTTGGATCATTTCTTGCCACTCTTTGTCAAAATCAGGCATGGTAACAGAATCATAGGCTAATGTGCTGAATATAGAAATAATTTCGTCCTTCTTTTCCACTTCATCCAACTTTTCAGGAAGCTCATTTAAGATGTGCCAAAGGCAAAAACGGTGCCGTGCGTGAGGGAAAACCTTTTTAACAGCTATAGCGACATCATGACAATAGTTGGTAATTATTGAGTGTGGTGACCTAGCAGTCATACATCTTAACCATGTATCAAAAAGCCACACATAAGCTCCAAGAGACCTACCAGCAAGCAGGCCACATCCTAGTAACACTGGCTGAGCATGGTGGTTAGTGCCCACAAATGACACAAACTGCATATCATACCGATCACTAAAGTTTGTGACATTAATAGCAACAACATCACCAAAGTAGTTGTAAGAGCTGCGTGATTTGGCATCAGCCCAGAATACATTCCTTAGCTGCCCTTGCTCATTAAAATTTAAACTGTAAAAGAAACATGGGTTCTGGCCTTGCATTTTGTTGAAAAACCCCAATAAGGCATCTAAATCTCCTTCCATGAGCTTCAGTTTCCTGTTTCTGTCTATCTTGGCTCTGAATTCAACCTGTGTAGATGAAGTTATACCACTATCCCCTCCCCTGGTTGAAAGTGTAAGAGCTGAGCTGCTCTGTGGTACCTCAACCTCGGACATACGGGGCAGATTCCGAGAAAAAGGAGAGTTCTTCAAATGCTTCTTAAACTTAAGCAGGCTCGGATCCAGCGGATGGTTGTGCTCCAACTCAAGAACAATGACTTCCCATTGGTTTTGAAAATGGGCATCCTTCACAATCATCTTCGCTTTGCAGCCAGTTTTTGTGCCTCGCTTTCTTGCAGGCCTTGTCACACCAGACCTCAGTCTTGACTGCCCTCCTTTAGAACATATGAATGTAGAGCGATAGCGGAAACCATCAAAGGTATTGTTAGATCTCCTTGTAATACCGAAACCTGCATGACAGCCATATGCAACATAGAACTGAAAGGCATCTTCCTCTGACTCAAAAATCATTCCTATTTTGGGTAGAAATGCCGGATCTATATCAACTGGTTTGAAGACACCACTCTCAGCATCGTTTCCTTCTTTCTCACCATCGTCTTGTACATCTTCTTCATTAGATGATTCAGAGATATACTCTTCCTCTTCCATTGGTACCAAATTTTCAAGTTAGCCTGAAAATAGGGCAATTGTATCATAAACTTTGTGATTGAAGCATGATGAGAAAATCTCGCACTATGCGTGCATTGTATATGCGTACACAGTAGCATAGGAATTTCACACACTCCCTCTCATTGCAAGTACAACTCGTTCTAGATTTGCTCACAGGGAAAGCATACGTACATTATGGATTCTGATTAGTTCTGCAAGTGAATAGTAACATTGATTTAGCAAGGGCACAAGACTAAAAGTGGAGGTTTGAGAAGTCTAGAATGACTTATGGAAGCAGAATACTTGATACAACGGAACCTTCTTAGGCAAAGCAACATTCGATGCACAAAAAGCACAATCTTTATTCAAGTTGCTATGGTGCTTCCAAGTTTACGGAACCAAATTCCACAACTTCTGCAAAGTATTGGTGGCCAAGTTTGTAGAGATCATTGTAGCTTCCCAATTCCTGATTATCTGCTGAGTCAGGCTCAGATATTGAGGCACAGGTTTGTTTAGAATCCTTGCACCAGCGATGAATGATGTATTTTGGTGGTACCATCAGTATAAGCTCCTGCCTCAGCACAGTGAGAGCATGCCTGCACAGTATTCCTTTGGATTGGAACAACCGACAGAGGCACCATACGTCATCTTCAACATTGTCATAAGCAACTTTGTAGTCCAACTTTTTTGTTTGATTTACATGCTCAGAAACTATGTATGTAATTACCGAATCATTCCGGACAGGTACAGTATAACTGCAATGAAATGAATGCCCTATTTCATTCAAGAACTTCTGAAAGATTTCTGCAGTGTATACCTTTGCTGCTTGTTCTTCGGCAGGCAACCCAGTCATCATTGGTGGCCTCATCTGAGATGATCGTATATCTTCGTAAGTTTCCTTTTCTACCTTACTTTTAACAACCTCCTCATACTGCTCAACAAACGTTTTCAAAGAGGTTCCCGACGTCAACCAGCCATCAAAATAGTCAGTTACACTATCACTTCTGTCTGTAACAGACATTCCTGCCCAAAATGAATCTTTCACATAAACAGGAGCCCACTGCGGCCTGGCCTCATACAGTTTGGACAACCATTCATTGCCCTCTAATTGAAATTGTTGGATCATTTCTTGCCACTCTTTGTCAAAATCAGGCATGGTAACAGAATCATAGGCTAATGTGCTGAATATAGAAATAATTTCGTCCTTCTTTTCCACTTCATCCAACTTTTCAGGAAGCTCATTTAAGATGTGCCAAAGGCAAAAACGGTGCCGTGCGTGAGGGAAAACCTTTTTAACAGCTATAGCGACATCATGACAATAGTTGGTAATTATTGAGTGTGGTGACCTAACAGTCATACATCTTAACCATGTATCAAAAAGCCACACATAAGCTCCAAGAGACCTACCAGCAAGCAGGCCACATCCTAGTAACACTGGCTGAGCATGGTGGTTAGTGCCCACAAATGACACAAACTGCATATCATACTGATCACTAAAGTTTGTGACATTAATAGCAACAACATCACCAAAGTAGTTGTAAGAGCTGCGTGATTTGGCATCAGCCCAGAATACATTCCTTAGCTGCCCTTGCTCATTAAAATTTAAACTGTAAAAGAAACATGGGTTCTGGCCTTGCATTTTGTTGAAAAACCCCAATAAGGCATCTAAATCTCCTTCCATGAGCTTCAGTTTCCTGTTTCTGTCTATCTTGGCTCTGAATTCAACCTGTGTAGATGAAGTTATACCACTATCCCCTCCCCTGGTTGAAAGTGTAAGAGCTGAGCTGCTCTGTGGTACCTCAACCTCGGACATACGGGGCAGATTCCGAGAAAAAGGAGAGTTCTTCAAATGCTTCTTAAACTTAAGCAGGCTCGGATCCAGCGGATGGTTGTGCTCCAACTCAAGAACAATGACTTCCCATTGGTTTTGAAAATGGGCATCCTTCACAATCATCTTCGCTTTGCAGCCAGTTTTTGTGCCTCGCTTTCTTGCAGGCCTTGTCACACCAGACCTCAGTCTTGACTGCCCTCCTTTAGAACATATGAATGTAGAGCGATAGCGGAAACCATCAAAGGTATTGTTAGATCTCCTTGTAATACCGAAACCTGCATGACAGCCATATGCAACATAGAACTGAAAGGCATCTTCCTCTGACTCAAAAACCATTCCTATTTTGGGTAGAAATGCTGGATCTATATCAACTGGTTTGAAGACACCACCCTCAGCATCGTTTCCTTCTTTCTCACCATCGTCTTGCACATCTTCTTCATTAGATGATTCAGTGATATACTCTTCCTCTTCCATTGGTACCAAATTTTCAAGTTAGCCTGAATAGGGCAATTGTATCATAAACTTTGTGATTGAAGCATGATGAGAAAATCTCGCACTATGCGTGCATTGTATATGCGTACACAGTAGCATAGGAATTTCACACACTCCCTCTCATTGCAAGTACAACTCGTTCTAGATTTGCTCAGAGGGAAAGCATATGGACATTATGGATTCTGATTCGTTCTGCAAGTGAATAGTAACATAAATTTAGCAAGGGCACAAGACTAAAGGTGGAGGTTTTGAGAAGTCTAGAATGACTTATGGAAGCAGAATACTTGATACAACTGAACCTTCTTAGACAAAGCAACAGTTGATGCACAAAAAGCACAATCTTTATTCAAGTTGCTATGGTGCTGAACGAGCAAGCATTGATGTGCAATTGATACAAACTAATTTTACAGATTAACTATTACATCAGTGACAACGCCATAAAGCTAACTGACCTGAACAAAAGGGTGCTACTTGCCAATCATAATCCTAGTAAATCCATTTTCTGGCCAACTGGATCCGACCGTGTGGTCACAATTCTACAAAGGTATTAACATTGTTAAACAGATTAGGATGAAATGTATCACAACATACAACATAGATCTTATAATTTAAGGAAATATATTGGCCAGAACGTTTTTAAGTAACAGGTTCCAAGGTATTATTCTCCAGTTCCAGAACAAAAAATACATATGAAGGCCCTGAATTACGAGAATGTCAGGATTGGAGCATGCCAATTGACCAGAAGGTGTTTCAGTGTTGGCTTTGGCTACAAAGTAGCAAAATGTTACAGACTATTAAAGCAGTTCAAAAGCGCTACTGTTTCATCCCATAGACATTTTACTATTTATAGCCAATTCATAAACAAATAGGACAACAAATCATTTATTGAGATAGAGAAGTTCCTAAATCCTCATGATCCTAAATCGTGGGCATCCATCAAACCCTGAAGTTACCTGGTCCAATGAGACAGCAAAGTGAAGCAGCACTGGGATTCAGAGGCTCAGTGCTCTCTTCCAAGATGAACTGTGCCAGTGAGGAAGTGAATATGTGAGGAACTAATCCGAGATATCAGGGATATAGAGACAGTTATGAAATGCATAAGCCCCAGCCTTATGGAAGGGAATCAGTGAGTAGTGTTCTGAAGAATGGATATAAGCGCGCAGAAGCTACCACCTCAACATTAAGCCATGTAATCCAGTCAAACACATTTTTGTCGCGACGCTTGGATTGGACCACGTTACATTTGGGTTGACCTATGCCACCTACTGCCCAGATGGATCGTAGTTGTGGTGTCGTACAACTAATTCAGTCCATTACGCTATTCGTGCCAAAGTTCCATATAGCCCCGGTGAAATAGTAGGAACGACACATATGCCAAACCAGACAGCCTCATCCTGAAGTACACCATAACTTGGAAGCATTCTGGAGATTGATTTGCCCGAATCAGCTTACATAGCAGGTAATAATAAACGGGCACCCACCACAAACCGATGGAAGCTCCTCGTCTCCGTTTACCCTCCTCTCAAGTCTCGAAGGCCGCCCCGCCTCATCTCTCACGCCACGGCACCAACGGCTAGCCCGCCGCGCCGAGTCTGACCCAACCCATGACACCCATCCCCACTTTCAACAAGAAAAGCTCACATTTCCACTTAGAAACCGAACTTACACACAAAAAATCGCACCTTTTGGACACGAAGAAATTGGAACATCTTAGCTTTAGCGCTTCAATCAAATGTTACCGCACCTTGTGTGTGGATGGGTGGGTTTTGGGGGTTTACCTTCCAACTCCGGCGAGGAGAGGCCGTGCGCGTGGAGAGGTGTTGCAGGAGGAGCTAGATGGGCGCCGCGGTGGCGCCGGGGTCCGGCCGAGCCAGGGCGAGTGCGCCGTGGCGCCGAGGCGAGGCAGAGGAGATGCGGCTCCAGAGCAGAGAATGGGGACTTGGGGAGAGGCGAGAGAGAGAGAGAGAGGATGGAGTGGACGGACCTGTAGGCTGGACCCACCGGCCAGTGGGACACGTCTCTGACGGCTGAAGACAACTGAGGTGAGATCGGACGGCTGTGGATCACTTGAGTATCTCGCATCAACAGCAGTTCGGCACCAAAGACACCCATCTCTTCGCCGGCGCCGCCGAGCACACCGCCGCACTCCGGGCACCGCCCAGGCCGCCGTCCTTCCGCTGGAACGCGGTGCTTCGGGTCCGTACCTCTCCGTCTTTCCTTCTCCCCGTATTCCTGGCCGGTGTGGAGCCGAGATCCACCGGACTGGGCGGCTGGTTTCTTCGTTATTTGCTTGGAGTCCTCATGTCGGGATTCCATCTTTCTTTGATCTGATAGGCTATCAAAACCTAAAATTTCTTCCCCTCCATTCAGTGCTACTGCTTCATTGTTCTTCTTGTTGCAAGAAACGGATGGGTTTTCAACTGAACACTCATGTCGGCGCTAACACTTAACGGTACCACCCCATGCATTAGCAATGAGGAGCCTGTTTCAGGTGTGCCGCCGCTACCGCCGCATCCTGTTCGTCCCTCGTGCTGACGTAGCTGCCTTGCCTGTAAGAACACTCTGCTTGTAAACAGTTTGAAGTATACTTGTGCACAGCCCTCTAGCTTTTGTAGTGAATAAGATGCATACGTGTGTTTTTGTTTCAGGCCAATGGGTACGGGCCCTGGAGGAGGCAATATGTTCTGGATTTCCAGTGTATTTCCGCAAGCACAAGCACCAGCAAGATTCTGCCGTGGGAGTCACCGTCCCGTGAAACTTTGTTGAGGAAGATAGAGGGCGATATGAAGGATGGCAATGTTGACGAGGCGATGCAAGCATTTGGCAATTACAAAAGTCTGCACGGTCTTCCTGAGCCTCGGGTACTGAACAGTGTGATCGTGTCGCTGTCCTACACATCTACTCGGAGGTGGCTTCTGAGGGCATTTGACTTGGTTCTCTCAGTTTATCAAATTAACAGCAGTCTTCTTAATAGTGGGTCACTGATGAGGCTAGCTCTGGCCCTTGCTAGAGATCAGATGCCTGTTCCAGCCTCCACAGTCTTGAGAATCGTATTGGAGAATGGAATGCTTCCTGATGTTAATATGCTGAGCATGTCATTCATGCATATGGTGAAGTCACAAGTAGGATCCTTTCTTGCTGCTGATGTTCTGGCTGAAACTTGCAAGTGTTTCTTGGACCACGTTACAGATAGACGACAACTGAAAAGGTTGGATCCAATAAAGAACAATGTCACCTTGTTCAATATGGTTTTGGAGTCATGTGTGAACTTCAAATGCATGATCAAGGCCCAGAAAATTTTGGAGCTGATGTCATCAATCGGAGTCTTGGCGGATGTAAATACAGTGGTAACCGTTAGCCGTGTCTTTGAGATGGTTGGCCAACGAGACGAGTTGATGCACATGAAAAGAAGCATAGATTCTTTAACATCTTTGCCATTTATTCGGTACTATCTGCACTTTTATGACAGTCTATTGAGTCTTCATTTCAAATATAATGACATGGATGCTGCTGCAAAATTGATGATCGATCTGCATCGACAACGAAAGCCTCATGCTTTCTTCAGTAATGATTTACGGAAACAAGGTGTGATACAAATTGGCTCTGGCAATCTAAAAACAGGATATAGAATAATGTTTGACCCTGGAAAAGTGGATAAAGGTTTTGTTTTGGATACAGAAAGTCAATTCGGCCTAGTTGTTCTTACTGATGGGAATCTTCTTCATAGTGAAAAGGCCCTTGCCAAACTTATTGTAGGCTGTGCAAGAGCTAGGAATATGCATGCACTGTCTAGTTTTTTTATTACATTGCATAAAGAAGATCTGAACAGAGTTTGTCCTCTAGATGTGATTGATGCATGCATTCAGATGGGATGGCTGCATGCTGCTCATGATATCCTGGATGATCTGGAAGTAGCTGGGATCCCTGTCGAAATTAGTACTTACATTCATCTTTTGAGTGCATATGAGAAGGAGAATAAATCAGAAGAATTCAATGACCTTCTCCAAAAGATACAAAAGATATCCTCTTCCATGGACGATATTTGTACTGATTCATCATTTACCATAAAGAATATTGCCAAAATAGTGAAGGATGACATTCCCCTCATTAAGTCATCTTTGTTTTCCACTTTGATTAAGGAAATCAAACATTACAGCCCAAGAGACCACTTGACATTAGAGTTCAACAATTCGATTCTTTTCTTCTGCAAAGCAAAAATGATGGAAGATGCTTTGTGCACGTATAAGCGCATGAGAGAGCAAAATATTAGACCCACTTGTCATACTTTTTGCCACATACTGTGTGGTTATTCTTCGACGGGCATGCATAGGGAGATGACTATACTTTGGGGAGAAATAAAGCGTAGAGTTGAATATGGAGAGCTAGATGTGGACAGGGACTTGCTTGATAGCTTTGTTCTGAATTTCCTCAAAGGTGGATATTTTGCGAGGGTGATGGAGGTCATAACGTGCATGTTAAACCATAACATGTATTGTGATAAGTGGAAATACAGACATGTCTTCCTGAAGCTGCACAAGAATCTGTATAGGAATTTGAGTTTATTGCATGATAAAACAGAAGCTCAGAGAAAAAGGATTGAAGATGTCCAAGCTTTCAGGTTATGGGCAGGCATTAAGTAGATGGTGCTGAATACCGGCCCCTCAAGTTTGGCAAACTGGTCGTGTTTGTCCTTATGATTTACTTTGATCCCTCACATATGCAAATTTGGCCAAAGACATCCTTTTAATTACTTGTTGAGCCGCGACCGAAGCATGCCACGAATAAATGCCCTCGCATCCTTCATGGTTCAGTCGAACCAATCTACATGAGCTGCAAGTTGCCTCACCTAGACTGGGGAATCACACAGACTGTAACGGTAATGTAGGGATGAACTTGAGAAAGCATGCAGAGGACAGTGGAATTAGACATATCACAACATCAGTGCAGTTGCCCCATGGATTCGAGCGAGCCATGGTTGACTCAACATTTGATTCATCAGCTTCTTGCTGTATCCCTAGAGTCACCATGTATCATTTTAGTTTTTGTATATTTTCTACTTGGTACTCCAAGAAGCAAGCAGCTTCTGGATAGAACATGAATTCAGGGGAGAGCAAAGAGAGTTATGGAATTACCAGATTTTCGTGTTTATCAGTGCACTGTGCACAGCTTTTGAATAGGTAATGGCATGCTGATTGTAGTCCTTTGTTATGTTTTCCCATGCATAAATTGCTCACTATCTCACTGATCTGTTCTGCAGCCTTCTTGTACGTTATGAATGCTGGAATATGTCAAACAAGGATTGCTGGATTGGCACAACTCGAGGTCTGGTGCTGGGAAAGTCAAGCTAGAGGTAAAATCTTATGACTGCAGAAGCAGAATATGTCAGAGGCTGCATTCTATTGTACCATCTATGCTCTGGTGCACATTGCTTTTTATTTTTCGAACATGTAGGAGAGCTGCGTATCATTATATTAAGAAGAAAGAAACTAGGGACTAGAGCCCTTACAAAAGAACCAAACCCACTCACATAAAACACACCACACTATTGTTCTTAATTACATTCGCGCCTGCTAACAATAAGAGAACGACCAAATCGACCTGGTGCACATTGCAGTTAGCATTTTTTGTCAGTTGGCATTAATCATGTCAACTACTAATCTGTAACCTAATACAAGCCTTGAATTTTCATTCAAGAAAAAAAGAATCGGTCTTGAATTCCTATAGCACACAAGACCTGCACTTATTTTGTTGTGTTTTTTTACAGGCAAGGGCACTATAGTGGCATGGAGCAAAATTGTTCATTAAGCCCTAGCATCTCACTATTGTGTGCTATAAATATTTGATGGAAGTATCATATATTGTATTCCATGCCTGATTTAAGGTTCAAACTTTGATTGAGGAAGTCAAACATTACAACCCAAGAGACCACTTGACCTTAGAGTTCAACAATTCAATTCTTTTCTTCTGCAAAGCAAAAATGATGGAAGATGCTTTGTGCACGTATAAGCGCATGAGAGAGCAAAATATTAGACCCACTTGTCATACTTTTTGCCACATACTGTGTGGTTATTCTTCGACGGGCATGCATAGGGAGATGACTATACTTTGGGGAGAAATAAAGCGTAGAGTTGAATATGGAGAGCTAGATGTGGACAGGGACTTGCTTGATAGCTTTGTTCTGAATTTCCTCAAAGGTGGATATTTTGCGAGGGTGATGGAGGTCATAACGTGCATGTTAAACCATAACATGTATTGTGATAAGTGGAAATACAGACATGTCTTCCTGAAGCTGCACAAGAATCTGTATAGGAATTTGAGTTTATTGCATGATAAAACAGAAGCTCAGAGAAAAAGGATTGAAGATGTCCAAGCTTTCAGGTTATGGGCAGGCATTAAGTAGATGGTGCTGAATACCGGCCCCTCAAGTTTGGCAAACTGGTTGTGTTGGTCCTTACGATTTACTTTGATCCCTCACATATGCAAATTTGGCCAAAGACATCATTTTAATTACTTGTTGAGCCACAACCGAAGCATGCCACGAACATACGCCCTCGCATCCTTCATGGTTCAGTCGAACCAATCTACATGATCTGCAAGTTGCGTCACCTAGACTGGGGAATCACACAGACTGTAATGATAATGTAGGGATGGACTTGAGAAAGCATGAAGAGGTGGCACGGTGCTGATCTGCGCAGAGGACAGTGGAATTAGGCATATCACAGCATCAGTGCAGTTGCCCCATGGGTTCCAGCGAGCCATGGTTCTCAACATTTGATTCATCAGCTTCTTGTTGTATCCCTGGAATCACCATGCGTCATTTTAGTTTTTGTATATTTTCTACTTGGTACTCCAAGAAGCAAGCAGCTTCTGGATAGAACTTTGAATTCAGGGGAGAGCAAAGAGAGTTATGGAATTACCAGATTTTCGTGTTTATCAGTGCACTGTGCACAGCTTTTCATTAGGTAATGGCATGCTGATTGTAGTCCTCTGTTATGTTTTCCCATGCATAAATTACTTACTATCTCGCTGATCTTTTCTGCAGCCTTCTTTTACGTCATGAATACTGGAATATGTCAAACAAGGATTGCTTGATTGGAACAACTCAAGGTCTGGTGCCAGGAAGTCAAGCTAGAGGTAATCTTATGACTGCAGAAGCAGAATATGTCAGAGGCTGCATTCTATTGTACCATCTATGCTCTGGTGCACATTGCTTTTTATTTTTCGAACATGTAGGAGAGCTGCGTATCATTATATTAAGAAGAAAGAAACTAGGGACTAGAGCCCTTACAAAAGAACCAAACCCACTCACATAAAACACACCACACTATTGTTCTTAATTACATTCGCGCCTGTTAACATTAAGAGATCGACCAAAGCGATCTGGTGCACATTGCTGTTAGCATTTTTTGTCAGTTGGCATTAATCTGTCAACTACTAATCTGTAACCTAATATAAGCCTTGAATTTTCATTCAAAAAAAAAAGGAATCAGTCTTGAATACCAATAGCATACAAGACCTGCACCTTATTTTGTTGTCTTTTTTACAGGTAAAGGCTCTATAGTGGCATAAAGCAAAATTGTTCATTAAGCTCTAGCATCTCGCTATTGTGTGCTATAAATATTTGATGGAAGTATCATATATTGTATTGCATGCCTGATTTAAGGTTCAAATACAAATACGTGTATCAAGATCAACAATGTTTTTCCTCTTTTTTTTTATTTTGAGCAAAGGAGATGAGAAAAGTTGGCTTCCAAGAAGCTAGTGGAAAGGAGGAAGTCGTGGATAAGCGTGAAATCTGAGGACAGTGCATTGAGGAATTGTACAGTGATCTAGAATCTTGCACGAAATATGCAATTTGGGGGAACACAGTGCTCATATTTTTGGAATAATATTTGACCTGTATTGTTAGGCTGGAAGAATGTTTGTGTGTTGTATCGACAGTTTGGCGTAGAAATTGAACAATTGTATGCATATGAGCTTTGTTATGGGTGCCAAACTTTGATGGTTTAGGGCAGGTACAAAGGTGTTGTCTCATAGTCGGTCTCATCCATGACACCTAATCATAAGACGATTTATGAGACCACACATACAATAGATGATTGTTTTACTTGTCTTATAGTAATTGTATCTTTTCTTAATTTATGAATGAAAAAAGAAATATTTATGTGAGAAAAAGAATGTTTATGAGTTGTAAGACAACTACAACTCGTACAATATTGTGTAAGCCGTCTCATACTTTTAAATTTTAGCACTTGAGGTGGTTGCCTCGCGAAACAACCGCCTATTTCTTTTTTCTCCCTC
>LAPY01001745.1:32289-43654 GCA_000970635.1 Eragrostis tef
ACTGTGCTGACAGGACGCCGCACGACCGGAGCTTCCGAGGCGGACCCGGCATGCGCGGAGCGACGCGTGGCCACCCCGCCCACGTGACCCGAACGCCCGTGGCGTACAGCGCGCGGACGGGCCGACGCGTGGACGCGCGAACCCCACCTGTAAGCGGGCTCATCCCTTGGTCTATAAAAGGGAAGCCACGCGCACGGGGAAGGGGGGCGAAATCACACAAGACCCATACACACAGTCACACACACGATATACTCAGAGGCTTGGAGTCCTTCTCCTCCCTCGCGAACCTTGTAGCCTTTCACCTCACAGAAAGCAAGAATCCCTCTCGAACTGGACGTAGGGCTTCGACCGCCCGAACCAGTATAAACCGCCGTCCCCAAATTCTCTGAAATCCCGTCAAGAACGAGTGTCAAGTCCCCAAATACAAATTTACTTGTCGGCCGGTTTCACAACACCGACACGGATCAACCGTTGAACGATCATTCCCTAAGAAAAAAAAGTTGAACGATCATACCAAACAAAGTACAAAATTGATTGCTAAAGAAATTGCAATCAGGCGTGGAGTAGCTCAACATTGGCAGCTATGTCCATGTTCGCGGATCAACTAGATAGCGAATCATCCAAGTCCTTGCTTGTGGAAAAAAGGGTAAGTGCTTTCCTGCCAACACGACGTTGAAAGAAGCAGGAGCGAAACTATTTTCTGCACAACAGCTCACTGACATCGACAACCAGTACCCTGTAAAACCGCGAATAGGATACATATCAAGGGACCGAAAATATGGGTACCGCCATGCTCGAGTGAGAATGTAGGTAGACTCGTCATACCCAAACCAGCAATTTCACCAGAAAAATCACGTGTGAACCAAATCTTCTGATTTTAGCCATTAATGGTGTGATTTTAGCCATTAGATTTTCTAATCGTACAAAAATCTATCAAATAAGTATACTCTATAGCAGTGCTCTACCTATGGTAGGCAATATGACTCGGTTAAAAAAACAAAGGTAGGCGAGATGAAATAAGGCCGGTAGGCGGACCATGGCTGCTGCAGCATCGCGCGACTACTATACTATACCACCAAAGAGGAATGCTGCATTGCACCGCGAGCTATCTTCATCTCGATCGCATCACAGATGACATGTATGACACTAACTAAAACCCACCAGGGAGCCAAATGGCAACTCTTACACGGAGTGATGGGAAGTAAGTAACAGTAACATGATTTAGTTCCTTACATTTTGCAGCGGAGATACGGAACAGTATCCATCTCGACAAGGAAAGATCTGACAAAGCAGCGTGTTCGAAAGAAGTATCAGCTATTCACGCTATCAGTTGAACAGACGCGGCTCCATCAACAGGACAGCAACTAGCCTGCACTAGCAGGATGTTTCCATTCACCATTGTCAGTCAACATGGATGGTCACATGACATCTGCAATTTGCGAATACCTGTGACGAAGGATGGGCCAAACAGATGGAGTAGCCATATCCTTCGTATCTTCTAAAATCTCAACAGCAATAAACATAATGTATACATAATTGTAACAGTAGACTAATTTAGCTCTTTTGTATATATGCAACCGGGAATGTCTTCTGGTAAGCTTATTTATGGCTTTGTTACATTAGAAAAAGCTGGTGCGAAGTCCCCAGTATTGTACAGCTGACATTACAGATAAAAAATGTTCAGCATATTCATGTATGTCAGGAAATAGAGCCTATATTACACTCCCCAAGGGTATATTTGGAAATACTAGCTTCAATGAAAATGAGGTCAATGCTTTTGCACTATCACGTGGCAGACGCGCGAAAACAATCAAGGTTGCTCACCCAAAAATAATGTACATCCATTTCTGAAGTAACATCCAGAAAGCAGCCTAAAGTAAATTGTAGATGACCTTTGAGCATAAGATATAGAAAAATGGAGCCCTTTAGTCATTCTTGTAAATTATTGTTGGATAGACTGGACTCCACATGTTCAACTTGACATATGCAACCGTTTCTTCCTGTATCACAATGAGTTCCATTTAAGAACGTAAACCATGATAAAACCATAATTGTACTATGCTAGGCAAGTAAATAGATTAACAACCTCACTGAGTCTTGCAAGCTCACGTGCGTCCATCTCACGATATCCCTCAGCTAGATCCTCTCTTACCGCTTCTCTCACAACTGCTGCTGCCACTTCCTTAGTGATATCACGTATTCTGTATGTAGTAAATGTCAGAAGACAGTATCCAATATAACCAGGAAAATAAGTTTCAAAATTTAACCTGGAGATTGGAGGATAAATTATCCCTTGCTGAACCTCTTCTTCTTTCATGTATGAAGCCAATCTACAAAAACCATAATAAAAGCAGGAAAGAAGTCAATAAGTAGATCCAATTTGATACAAGGTCTGATGCCTAGAGCTCAAGGGGGTCACCGTTCAGCTGCGGCTTGAAGCATTCCATCAGAGATAACGCGAGCACCAGATAGGAGCGTTCCAAGCCCGATTCTGCACAGAGTTAAGAGCACACAAAAAATGAAATGACAATTTTCACAAGAATAAAATTCAATGACAAGATATATAAGGGTAAGGATCTAACCCAGGAAAGAGATACATGTTGTTTCCTTGATTGGAGTGGCCAATCTTCCCATTACCTGAAAGAAAAACGAATCAATGACTGAGTCTAATATAAGGGGGAAAAAGAGAGAGATTTACTAAAAAAGAGAAAACTAAAAATTGAGTTATAATGGCGGGGAACAGAAATAGGTACCAAGATCCACATCATCAAATGGGCTTCCACTAGCAAAGATGGCCTGTTCACCAAGAATAGAAAAGGCTTCTCCAGGGGTACACTCAGCTACATATGGAATTATCGCAGTATTAGATATATGACAAATAACAATAAACTTCAGGGTAAGGTTACACAGAACAAACCATTCTTAGTTGGATTGGACATTGCGAAAATTGCAGGTCTTGAGGAGGATGAATCTTTGAGTGCTTCAAGAACCTGAAGATACAGGTACCCACGATGAGCATTCACATCAACTTTTATACCCATATACAATCAACAAACTTTTCATGATTAAAGGTCTGTAACCAAAGACAGATGTAGGATCTGCAGAAGGCCTATAGAAAAAAGTACAATTTGCTAACTCTAAAAATCATTTGTATTATTGATCTAACAAAACATTTGTGTTACTTGACAGAATAGGTTGCGTATCTACCCTAGACTTACACGGGTGTACTAGTTAGATCTCTAAGCTTAAGAACTGCATATTTCTGTTCTCAGTTTCTCACACGTGTACGTGGAGTGTGCCAAAGCAGGCATGAACCTGATATAATTGCCTAATATTGGTAAGACAGCAAATTCAAACTGTGTAAGCTGAAATTCGAATGCAATTAATAGCAAAGGCAAGGTGGTGAGATTTTTCAATTATCTGCAAAGATTTAGTATCTGTATGTACATTTTTAGGCTTCTTTTGTAGGTTGCAATTATTTAGTATCAGTAGATTTGCTAACATGTTTGTTTGAAAGAATTCCACCCAATAAATATAAAATGAAATAGGCAACTCTTTACAGATTTAGATTGTCCTAAAGGTAGAGCTCCTACGAGGATAGTATAAGATTTAGACGATTGGAAGATGCATCTGTATACTGTTTGTGATATTGCAATTCTAGCATGTGGCTGCGAGGATACACAATTGTCCCCTTATGGTATGCATTTGTACATCACTGTACCAAAAGAAACCAGTAGATGAAAGAAAAAATAACTGATCACTAAGCATCTTAGTACTATAGCATCCGAATGATGCTTCAAGATCAGTACTACAAGTTGCGTCCAAAAAAAACAGCACTACAACAGAAATTCACATGTGAAAAATCTTACCTCCTTCGAGAACAGACCACCAACAGCAGATAATCCAAGTATGACATCAGGCTTCACCTTTTTAACCTGCACAAAAAAAATCAGCATCGGTCTAATCTTATTCTTTCATGAGCTGAGCATTACTTTGTTATGTTTTTTTTGAAGGAAAATTACTTTGTTATGTTGAATGCTGATTTCAAATAAATACACATACATAAATTGAGAAATGAAATAGTGCATAAATGTAAATCTTCAAAAGGAAAGTTTAAACATAAGATTGCGTGTTTTTCATTCAGAAAAAAAAAAGGCAGAAGTAACAGAAAATAGCAAATGGGTTTTTACGACCTGAGCTGATCCATCTAACACCACATAAAAGTATAAAACGGCATTAGCTCAAGTCAACAGAACAACCGATGGTAAACTCTTAAGACAATGTCATTTTGTATATGCAATGTTGCGTCACAAAAGCCAACATGGAATGCTCTTTGGTATTAAAGTAGAAAGGGATTCAGAATATTCTCCAAAATTTTCATACATAGATCCATACTTTGATATTCATGGAAAGAGCATAACTTGATAAAGAAAATTTTTACAGGAGAAATGTTGAGTAATGAATTGGCTCCATATAATAAACTTCTTTAGGGAACACAAATCCCTTCACAAAATGTTGCATATAATTCTTCAAAATTAGTGAACTACAATGCCTATAACAGCAGAATGCTCTGATATGAAGCTAAATTTATAAGATGAGAAATTACCACTTCAACTAAGCTTGCCCCCTCATTTAAGCCTTGGTGGCCGAGCTCACTCTTTCTTCTAGCAAAAGGGCGAGCATCTGGGTCGATATCTGCACGGTCTTCTGTTATTAAACCCTGCACAAAAGAAAATGCAAATCAGGTTATGGAGTTCATAAGAGTACATACAAATAAACTGTCCAAAAGTTAACAAAAACAAAAGGAAAATTCTAGTCTGGGTACATTTTGAATGGTTGGATTTGGTTATCGACTTGCTGCATGAGCAAGGTAGCATTCTCACTATCATTTTGGATGCAACAGCCTAGATCACTTAATTTTCTAAGAATATAAGAGTACTCATGCCCTCCTTTCTATTTAAATTATTGTCACTCCAAAAATACAAGTGGTAAACGAGTATTTATAGCACGGATGAAAAAAAAAGGTTATCAGACTTACATGGGCATCAACTATCCAAAACTGACTCCTGGCACTCTCAAAAGCAACTTCATTGTTTCCCAACATCCTTGCCATGGTCCTGCTTGCAGCATTAACCACTCCAATACCAGCACTGTAAAAAGTGAAATGCAGTCAGGTAATTTCCTTTTTATGTGAGCCTAGCCAAAGGTGCTGTGTGTTGACACCCGTAACTAAACAACAATAGGTTAACTAATACCATGAATTTCAGGCAAAAAAATAACAAATAGCATGAAAATATATTGGATTAAAACAGCTAATAAAGAGGAATCCAAGAACGGCAATGTCAATCACTTGTTTCCTCAAGGATGGAGTCAAGAAAACATAGTAAAAGGTACCATCTTCACCAAAATGTACAACTAAACAAATCAGAAAAGGTAGGTCCCACATAACTCATGCAGAACATAAATTTCTGATATATTGATCAAAGGTACACTAATTTCTCTTAAACATGTCAAATATAAATATGCTGGACAATGAGAATAGAATGACCAAACTAGTCACGAGATGGAAATTCCCACAACATTGTGTTCAGATTTCAGAGCTATAACCCAATCGCATAAAGTTAAGTTTACTCGAACTTCCTAGATTCTTTCTGAATTGAATGTTTCAACCAATAACTTATTACAAGAAAAAAAATATAGATTACCGTGTGTATTCTAATTTTATACAGAACTAAACAAGAGCTGAGAATATTCCAGACCTGCCAGCACCAGCAACAACGATCTTTTGCTTGGGGAAATCTAACATTGGCCTTCCTTGTGCTCTTACAGCTCCTAAAAGACCAGCTATTGCAACACCAGCAGTTCCCTTGGTACATCAATAACAGTCATTTCAAAAGCAATACATTGATTCTTGTACATAACGATAGAGGATGCCAATCAATTAGAAGAAAATGTTCTTGGATTCAGCAATAGTGATGTTCAAGAGTCAAAACTTCGAACTGTACTTTAAATTGTGGATGCTTGAACATGAAGGTATGTTGACAAATATTGTAACTGGAACTACCAGTCTAGATCATGCATTGCAGCAATGCAGAACACATTATATATAATATAGCCCAATATTTGATAGTAACTATTAACAAGTTTCAGCATGATCAATCTCTTAATATGAGATGCAATGCTATCTTTAAAAACAAAGGCCTGTTTGCTTGCCAGAAACATATTCTGTGGTTAACATTAGGTTAGAAAACATGTGTGCAGATAATGATGTGCCTAAAAAACTGTAGTGTAACTAATTTGTAAACATGGGTAAGGAAACACAATGAACGTCATAGCAACAAATTTGGATAAACAAATGTTTAACCTGGACATCATCATTAAACATGCGATAGTTCTTTCTGTAACGCTGCAACAACCTAAAGGCCCACTTGCTTTGGAAGTCTTCAAACTACAAAAAACATATGAGAAGTATTTCTAACATTGCTCCAGATAAGGCAACGTGTAAGAAAAAATGTTAAAACACATGAAGAGTAGAACACCAAAATAGCACCTGTACAATAACATGGGGCCAGCGAGTAAAAACAGCTTCCATGAATTCATCAATAACTGAGACATATTCATCTCCCTCAAGGCGGTGTTGTTGAAGCCCAAGATCTGTATGATCAGGAATTGAGATAATTTAAGATAACAGGAGAAGTTTGATTATTATCTAGCTAAGCATCAATGTGTGCCATCATCTGGATTGCATAATATGAAAAACTATCTTTTGTGCTATGTGGCATTAGGAACCAAATGGGCTGGACCATTAATCAGAAGCTAGCAATGAGTAGAAGGCTACACCATAGCTGGATCATTCTCAGAAGCTAGCAATGAGTAGAAGGCTAGACCATAGCTGGATCATTCTCAAAATAAGCTAGAGAGCCGAGACATGCGTAAACATCTCGTGAAACATATGAGGCAATCATAACAGTGGGTGCATGACTTTGATGTCTATTTCTGTTGTGTTAGATATGATAAATATGTCGAAATAAAACAAAGTGTTTGACAGAAAAAAAAATACTATTAGTATTAATCCAAAATAAAATATTCCTCATGTTCTTACAAAGAGGGTCCTTGAGGAGCTTCTCATTGTTCGTACCAACATCAATCATAACTGGAAGAACCTAAGAAAGGGTAAAAAAACACAATCAAAGGGATGGAAGAGAATCCGTCTACGAGACAACCCATAGCAAGCAAGTAAACAATAAATACACAACTAACAGTAGAGCCCATAAAAGCATTCTGTTCAGTCTTCTAGACAAACGTAGTAAAACTGTTTATAATAACTTCATTAAAAAGAACACTAATTCCCATTCAGATGTCAAAAGTGAAATCAACCCATATATACACTGGTAGTATTTGACTAACATCTTGCGCGTATATGTTTCATTGAAAAATCTCTTTGATTATCTGATTAGTTCAGCCAAATGACAACGCTAAAACAACAAGAAAACTCCTGTCCTTGGAATGCTATATCAAGTGACCTTTGTTATTTGCACTGTCAAAAACTTAGTCCATTATAAAAGATTTGAAAATGAAAGAGGATCTAAGTGGAACAGTTGAAATTAATAGTCTTCTAAAGAAGCATTGAACATACCCTCTGAGGATTTATTCCAGCAGCAGCAACATATAAATCCAACTTTCCAATAGCAATACCAATACCCTGCACCCCCAAATCGCCTAGGCCCAATATCCTGCTTCCATCAGTTACAACTATCATGTCAACCTGCGACAGATGAACCAGTTTAGCAAATTTCAAACACTATGGAAAACCTAGCTGCACTGAACTTCGAAGGAAATTGAATAACTCAAGTAAAGAAGATTGATTTAGCATGTGGACACTGGACAAGCACAGATACATACCTGATCAGCTGGCCAATTGTACACCATGGACATCATTTCCCCGCGATCTTCTGCACTAAAATACATCCCCCGAGGCCGTCGATACAAACCACTGTAGTTTTGGCAAACGAGTCCAACAGTTGGTGTGTAGACTATAGGTGCATATTCCTCGATGTTATGCATTAATACCTAACAGGTACAGTCAGACAACATAAGGCAACCACTTTGAAAGTTTTTTTTCCCTTCCAAAAAAAAAGAGCTAGGAGCTCTGCCATTCAATAAAGAAGAACGAAATATTAGCTCAGTTACATCAAAATCCAAGAGACTCTGAGCTAGAAACACCGACTAGAGCTTAGAAAAAGTTGTACTCGCATGCGTTTGATACTCTGCAATGAATTTAACAGTGTGTAACCATTCGTGGTGAGTTTAAATCAAATACATTATATGCATATCAAATGCTCCTGAGGGCAAGTACACACTCGGCAGAAATAAGATGCCTTGATGAATGTGTGGGCTGTAAAGGTACACACCTTGTAGTACATTGTTTCATTTCTGTCATGCAATCTGTTGAGGATGCGCCATTTTGCCAATTGTAAAGTATCAGACGGGCCATCTCTTGCATAGCTCTGCAGCCTTTGCAGATCAAGCACTGTAACCAAAGTAGATTATAATTACGAAGTAAATTTACAAAACATGGTTACAGACTATTTCTGTAATGGTGATTTTCCCAAAGGGTTTATGGAATGGTTGGAAACCCAACCCCTTCCCAAAGGGTTTATGGAATGGTTGGAAACCCAACCCCCAGCTAACATGGCATCAGAGATGAATCTACTCTAGCTGTGAATAAGAGTGTGCAACTTACACACGAGATTTCAAGTGATAAATATGTTAAACCTCACTGTAACTTTAGGGCCGCAATTTTTTAGCTTCTCAAGAAGTTTGAGCACAGAAAAAAATCTGTCAGGCTCTCTACACAATCATAGTACAGTGACACCACTAGTGTTCTAAATCCAAATGCGAACCAACTGGAGCATTAGCTAACCATATTCGATCTCTAAATTCAACCTAGCTATGCCGAGGAAACCGATCTGATCAACAAGCCACCACCAAATACCACCATTCGTCGAAATGCCACTCCACTCAACAGCAGCGGATCCAATTCGATCCCGTAGCAATTCAAGCAGCGAGCGGCACCCCAAATGGCAAACTAAGGAAGCAAACAGTCAGGATGGGTGGGGCGCACGTACTGAATCGGTCGAGCTCCTGCTGCTGCGAGGAGACGACGTTGGGCGGGAGCAAGCCGCGGAGGCCGAGCCTGTCCCTCTCCGTCATCGAGAACGCCGTGCCCTGCAGCACCCGCACCAGCGGCAAGCGGAAGCAGCGTCAGAACCCACGCACGCGTGGAGGGAGTCGGGCAGCACCGACACCCGGGCGGGAACGGGAGCGAGGCGTACCCGGTTGAACCAGGGATCGTGGAGGATGTCGGGCCCGCGCTTGTGGAGGACGACGGGGCGGTGACACTCATCCGTGACGTACCCCCGCGCCGGGGAGAGGAGGAGGCGGCGCAGGCGGTCGGAGGCGAGGGATCGCCGGAGATTCCGCGAGAGGGACGCCATCGTACCCAACGCGGCTGCGGCTTCTCGCGCAGGTCTTTCCCCGCCCGGTGCAAGTGCTACCAGTGGAGGCGTAGCATTGTCGCCGTGGGGCGAATGTGGATCTGTTCGAATTATTCTCCGGCCTTGATGGGGGCCCGGCTGGGGGCGACGCGGCGCGGAGCTTTGCTTTAGGAATCGAATAAATATCAAAATCAGATTTGAAATGGTCTTTCAATCAAGTCGCTGTTCGGACTTTTCTGTGCTTCCCAATGTATACATATCTTTCGTGAACACTTTTCGTTGAACTTGTAGATATTACTACGATCTATCCATATCTGCTTGTGCACCTTGCTCCTCATGACGTTAAATGCTTCTTCAAAATTTTCATTGCCTTCATAGTCGAACATACAACCACTAAATCTGATAGAACACTTGAACCATCATTCTCTTGTGGAGGCAAATGTTCTGCATTATGTGAAAGGAGCATAATCTATGGCATGCCTGTGTGAACACGTTTTCAATTGTCTTTTCCATTGCACTATCCCTTAGGGACAATTCTATATTTGACATCAACATGTCACTAACAAGTGGGGCCTACCAGGGCCGTCCCGGGGATTTTGAAGGCCCGGTGCAAAATTTTGACGGGGGCCTTTAATTTTAAGTGGAAAAAAATGCTATGACAAAAAATATTTACGAGTTCATAATGTACTTTATAAAACTAAAATAGAACAAAGTTATACCTAAGAATTAGGCATGATTGATACAAAGCTTCATTTGAAATGCATTATTCTTGTTTCATTTTTTGAAATAAAATCTTCAATGATATCTTGATAAGCAACTTTCTTCAATATATTGCCTTCCAATGCTATCGTAGCCAAAACATTGAGTCTTTCTTGTGTCATTGACTCATTGTTGAATGCAAGAATGACTTCAATAACTTCAGTTTAGAAAAGCTACGTACTGCCGATGCAAGAGTCACAGGAATGATCAATAAAATTCTTGTGCTAGGGATAAGAACCATGTCATTTTATGAACTTCAAAATTTCAGCAGGGTCAATATTCTCGTGGAAGGAAACTTTGGAGAGATTGCAATGTGTCAGAAGTAAATAAAAAGCCAAAAAAAAAATTACCTTGATATTGTTCAAATCTCGTTGTAAGAGATGAGATAGCTTGATCAGTAAGAGGTGTCAAATAATTGATTCTAAAGGAGTCCTCCGCAGATTGTGAGCCACGACTTGCTTCATCTGGGCTCGCATAAAAATGGATTATGCATTGAATGACTGAATGAACTAGGGCCTGAATAAACTGACCGAATGAACTGAACACTGAAGATGCGATGTGAGATCGATGTCAATGTGCCTGACTGAATGAACTACGATCGGCGTCACCGGCAGCAACGCCGGCGGCAGCATGGACTGGAGTCACTCTCCCGCCTTGACGCTAGCGATACTTCTCGCCCTCACCCCTTAGCTCAGGTCTGGCGGCGTCTCTAGCGATCCCTTCGACTTCCATCAGTTCTGCGGCGATCGATGCAAACGCTTGAACTCAAAATATCGATTAGGTTTCGTCAGTGTCACCGTTCGATCGAGTTGTCGTTAGATCTTCTGCTGTGTTGGACCAGGAATACATAGCGTACGTGACTGAATTTTGGGGCCCCAATATTTTGGGGGCCCTGTTCCGTCGCACCGTCTCCACATGCGCTGGGACGGGCCTGGGCCTACATGTGTCACTAACAGCGGCAAATTTCTAATTCATGACATTTGCTATGACACGAGAAAAAAAATCATATCTTTGATCGAAAAGATTGTTTGAGGTCGCTTGGCATCATGTGCTTTTACAAAGGTCTTAAACAACAGCTTGAAAAACTCAAATGTTTAATCATACATTAG
>LAPY01001745.1:50640-61457 GCA_000970635.1 Eragrostis tef
CAAGGGGGGGACACCCACCCGCCGACCGCGCGAGCCAGCGAGATCCCGCCCTCCACCCAACCGCCCGCCGGATCCGATCTGACCTGACCTCGCCGCCGCCGGAGGAGGGAGAAGAGGAGGAAAGCGGAGATGGCTCCCGTGTCGGCGCTGGCCAAGTACAAGCTGGTCTTCCTCGGGGACCAGTCCGTCGGCAAGACCAGCATCATCACCCGCTTCATGTACGACAAGTTCGACAACACCTACCAGGTTCGGCATCCCTCCGTTTGTATCCCCTCCCATCCGATCCCGCGTCTGCTGTTCGTTTCGTTTGATCTCACCTCGCTGGGAATCCGGGTTAGTGGGGTGGATCCGATCAGACGTCTCAGATCCGGCGCCAACTGGTGGCTCGAGATGATCTGGGGACGAGTGATTGGATCTCCTCTGCACTGGATTGGATCATGGCAGCTCCAAATTTTTCATTTTTTTGGGGTTGTGATGGAATGCTCATGATCCCTTACCTAGGAGGAAAAATTGTCATGTCTGGGAATGTGTAGAACGCTATGATAAGCTAGTTGTAGTTTGTGCTATTTTAAAATGTGTGGCAAACTTCCTCCCAGGCTGTGATTAGGTGCTGCCTGCGTTAGCCTACCGTATAGCACCTGATTTGGCTTTTTTAGCCTTTGTTGTGTGAGAAAATGATCCACCAGTAATGGGCTCTCAATGCGGCCATTCAGTGATGCCGATGCCTGGGCTTGCTTGTATTGGAATCTCAATTGGGATGTTAATGTCTTGCCACTGAATTTGGTCTTTGGGATGATTGGGGACTTCAGCGATACCCTGGGGCTTGGTTCCTTGCAAAGCCCTTTATGTTGTGAGCCATCATAAGTACTCCGGCCTTCAAAAGCAGTGTATAATCTGAGTGTTTTTGTTGAACTTCCTACTGATGTTTTCTCTTCAAACTCATTTTACTGACTGAAGTGTAGTATTCGTTTGTTATTATACTATAGCTTAGTTCTATAGCGTTGCTCAAGTTTCGTCCTTTGCATGCAGGCTACCATTGGCATTGATTTCCTATCAAAGACAATGTACCTTGAAGATAGAACTGTGAGACTCCAACTCTGGTACGGTTCCAGCTTTTATTACTGCATTGATAAGTGATACGCCTCTCTTGGATCTACTTACTAATTACCTTGAGTATTTTTTTCCTCTCTTTGCAGGGATACAGCTGGTCAGGAAAGATTCAGGAGTTTGATTCCCAGCTATATCAGAGACTCTTCAGTCGCTGTAATTGTATTCGATGTTGCAAGTAATCTATCTTTCTCTTCCTGTGTGGAGATTCATGTTGTCTTCAGTTGCTTTTAAACCCACAAGGATGCAGTAGATAGTTGTTTTTGTAAGAACTAAATTTGATATCAGACGCCACATTGAATTGGAACTTCAGCTTTTTTCATATAAAAAAACGATTTTTATTTACTTTATTCATTCTTATCTTTGTTCATTTCATGTTTTAGGCAGGCAGTCATTCTTAAATACTTCCAAGTGGATAGAGGAAGTCCGCACTGAGAGGGGAAGTGATGTTATCATTGTGCTTGTTGGGAACAAAACCGACCTTGTCGACAAGAGGTGGGTGGCCATTACATTGTCATCTGTTTTCTATAGGTCTTGTGGGTGTTTCTTGTGTATATGAATGCTGATAAGAGCTCCTTAGTCGCAATTGTTCCGTTGGAAACCCTCCTATTGTGATATGAGATAGACTTATCATCAGATCTCTTTCGTGATGTTGCTACTATGTGCAGTGAGTTTGGCAGTTTGTTGTGTTTGCACTGTCAATCCAAGTATAAAAAAACCATGTCATGCATAAACAAGTATGGCACCAGTTTGTTGTGTTTGCACTGTCAATCCAAGTATAAAAAAACCATGTCATGCATAAACAAGTACGGCACATGTCTGATTGTTTGACTTAAGTTTTTTTTAATTGGATGCCATCTGGAAGTCTATTATTCAAAATGATTTCGTGACTGTTGGGACCTATGCCCATCTCAATGAGACATTTAATGCATTTTTCTGAATAAAAAACTTTTGTGTGGTACGAGCAAAAAGGTCCAATGAATATAAGGAAAATTTCTTCAGTTCTGTTTGTCTCCTGTTGCATTTTCTTTAGATTGCTTTTTAGTTTGACATGACCCTAGTGATATATACATAGTGGATGATAGATACATAAAGTGATAGGCATCTTTCATATTGGATGATCTATACATGAAGTGAGTGGTTCCAAATGATCCTCACTTTGGTTATGTTTGTCAAGTAAATGGGAAAAACGTGTCATAAAGAATGTAAAACCTGAAAACAAGCTACCTGGTCTTTGAAAGACATTCTCTTGTTTTATAACTTCAGTTCAACTGCGTCTAAGCTATGACATGAAAAGGAAAAATCAGGCAGGGTGTGGCTGTAGTGCATCATGATTGTTGTTGCTGCAATATGCAGTTGTCAGCTGTCACATTACAGTTGTTGCACTTCTCTGCTTGATACTTCTTTTGATGTGTGAGTTAATGAAGTGCACAAGTTTGACCTTTTAGAATTCACAGTAAATGTACTCTTGTATTGCCGTTGCTACGTCAGATTAACATGTCCATGGAGATGTTTGGATATTATTGTATTTGATTCTAGGACCTTATGGACATCTATCATATATCTTGTTGATCGATATTTATGTAATTTGAACCGTAGTCTGACAACTTTATTTTTGATGATTTTGTGCCCTTTTAAGAAATTACCATTTTATGTTAGCTAAATTACCAATTATTTCCCTCGGTCCACATTGGAGATTTTAGTGTATTTGGAAGAGTTATTTTGCTTCCATAGTTTGCTTAACTCCTGGCAATGCTCATAAAACAGGCAAGTCTCGATAGAAGAGGGGGAAGCCAAGGCGAAGGACCTTGGTGTGATGTTTATTGAAACCAGTGCTAAAGCTGGTTTTAACATTAAGGTATGTTCAGAAATAGATACTTGTGTCTTCTTTAGTCTCACAAGTTGGGTTAAATAACTTTTAGGGTGGGCTAAATCTTTTTGTGCAGTACAAACAAGCGTGGTTTCCTTTGCGAAGGGCTGCTATTTCGTTGTGCGTGTAATGTTGATTACATGCATTGTTTGTTTGCATTAACCACCACGTCTTGTGACCAGGCACTGTTCCGTAAGATTGCTGCTGCACTTCCTGGAATGGAGACCCTGTCATCAGCGAAGCAGGAAGACATGGTTGATGTGAACTTGAGGTCTGGCAATGCGAACTCATCCCAGTCTCAGGCGCAGTCTGGGGGATGCAGTTGTTAGTTCCACTCCCTATCACTCACTGCTCACGATATCATGACCCAGAGCATCAGAATGTGTCAATTCTGCTACTTCTCTCAGGAAGGAGAGTTGATTCGTCTCTCCAGTGAATCCCATCCGAGTAGGTTCAGTGAACGAACCAAATACCATTTGCGTTGGAAAGATACGTTTTATGAGTTTCTAGTGTTGTTTTCTCAGTGGCCTAAGCTAGCAACAGTGTATAGTTGGGTTGGCACTGCGAACTCCTACCATTCCAGTTGGCTATTAGAGCTAGTGATTGGTTCATGTTGAACTTATATTTCGTCTCTATCTTGTTGCTGTTAGCCTGTATCCTGTCTCCTATGGTACCCTTTGACATATATTGGAATTTTGTAAGCTATAATAAGGCCTGCCGTATGTTATCAACAGATATTTTAGGATTGAAATGTTTCAATTCTTGACACAATGTTCAAGCCTGTAGAACGCGTGGCATGTTCCTCAAATGGTAGGAGTCACAGGATACGTTCCATTGTTCCTCTGTTCCTAACAATGAATCTGTACGTCTTGTATAAAAGCCAAACCATGCATCTGTACGTGAGAGTTGATTTTTCCCCAACCTCCTAAACTCAGGGCTTTGTCTAAGCCGTTCATTTAAGGCCCTGTTTGGCAGCACTCCTCTAGAAAACAGCTTCTCCAAAAAATAGATTCTCTAAAAAAAATAGTTTATATGCAGGAAGCATTTTAAGTGTTTAGCAAAACAGCTTTTTATATAGAATCAAGTCATGAGAAGCTATGTTTTTATTTTTGTAGATTTTGGATTCTAGTACAAAGTTGAGAAGTGTTTCTTGACAGGAGAAAAAAAATTTAGACCGTTTGGCTGGCTTCTCATAGAATCTAAAGCAGAAGCACTTTGAGAAGTTCTATCAAACTGGCCGTTAGATAATGCCCTCGTCTCAAGTGCACCTCATACAAGCCAAACTAGGAATCCATACAAGTTTTTGTTTTGGGAATGTGTGAGTTCCTCGATGGTGCAAGAGAAATGGGATACACACGCTAATTTTGGTGTGTGTTTTTGGTGAGGAAAGAAACAAACCTACATTACCTGCGAACTCCTACCATTCCAGTTGGCTATTAGAGCTAGTGATTGGTTCATGTTGAACTTATATTTCGTCTCTATCTTGTTGCTGTTAGCCTGTATCCTGTCTCCTATGGTACCCTTTGACATATATTGGAATTTTGTAAGCTATAATAAGGCCTGCCGTATGTTATCAACAGATATTTTAGGATTGAAATGTTTCAATTCTTGACACAATGTTCAAGCCTGTAGAACGCGTGGCATGTTCCTCAAATGGTAGGAGTCACAGGATACGTTCCATTGTTCCTCTGTTACTAACAATGAATCTGTACCTCTTGTATACAAGTCAAACCGTGCATCTGTACATGAGAGTGGATCTTTCCCCAACCTCTTAAATTCAGGGCCTTATCCGTTTATTTAGGCCCTGTTTGGTAGGACTCCTCTGGAAAACACTTTCTCCACGAAACAGATTCTCTAAAAGAAATAGCTTATATGCAAGAAGCACTTTAAAGTGTTTGATAAAACAACTTCTTATATAGAATCAATGCAGAAATAAGGGGGAGAATGACCAAGAAGATATGTTTTTGTAAATTTTGGATTCTAGTACGAAGTTGAGAAATGCTTCTTGAAGGAAGAAGCAGCCTTGTTCGGCAGTGCTGAATGAAACCAGAAGCCGCTGCGAACACTGTAGCGGATGCTGAAGGATAAATGCGAACATTGTAGCTACAGAATGGCAGTAGGCTTGGCGAACACTCTCATGATCTGTTTTTCTTTCTGTTTGGCTGGCCTCTCATAAAATCCAATGCATAAACACTTTGAGAAGTCCTATCAAACTGGCCTTCAAATGACGCCCTCCTCTCAAGTGCACCGATCATATTCTAATTATCCATATGTACATCTTTGAATCTTGGATACAAGCCAAACTATGAATCCGTAAAAGTTTTGTTTCGGGATTGTATGAGTTCCTCGATGGTGCAAGAGTAATGGGATACACACGCTAATTTTCGTGTGTTTTTTTTAAGAAACAAACCTACATCAGTCGTACTGTACCGTCACGATTCATGAAGCCTGGGAGAAATCGAACATGGCCTGCTTTGCGTCCTGTGCGTACTGTGCCACATTTTTTCTTTTCAGAAAAGAGAAAAGAAAAAAAATGCAGTCAGCGCCAGACCCTTAAGCATTACTACTGTGTTGTGCAATATTTGAGCAAAAAAAATACGCGGTTTCAAATTCAAAGCACACAAAAATGCCATGAGGTTATGTTTAGATCCTGAGCTCATCGCCCTGTGCAGGGCGCATTCCCCAAAAATGGTCTTTTTGTCAGAGACCCGTGTGAAGGATACTAGAGTGGAGGGCTTGAGATGGAGGCTAGGCCTGAAAGGATTTCTTGGTGTTAGCAGTGATGGACTGAGTGGTGGTTTAGCACTTTTCTGGCATGAGCAGCTTGAGGTGGAACTATTATCCATCTCTGACCGTCATATTGATGTGCGTGTTAGATTGGAAGCTGGAGCACCTCAATGGCGCGCGACATTTGTATACGGCGAACCGAGAGTGGAGAACAGGCACTTGATGTGGGAACGGTTGGTGGACCTGAAAACCAAATCTGATGCGCCATGGGTTGTGCTAGGTGATTTCAATGAGGCAATGTGGCAATTTGAACATTTTTCTGAATGTCTAAGGCCTGAGAGACAGATGGAGGCGTTTCGTGATGCTCTGTCAACATGTGAATTGCATGATGTGGGATTTGAAGGATTGCCGTACACTTACGACAACAAACAGGATGGAAGAAGGAATGTAAAGGTGAGGCTGGACAGGGTGGTGGCGGATTGTCAGTGGAGGGATGCATTTGCTGGTGTCCGTGTGGTGCACCTAGTCTCGCCTAGAAGTGATCACTGTCCGCTGTTGGTTAAATTGATACAAGATGAAGGACAGAGGTTGCGGAACCGTACGTTAATGTACGAGATAATGTGGGAGAGGGATCCTGACCTGCCAGCAGTTATTGAAGAGGCATGGGAGGGACGCCAGGAGATTAAGGATCTGGGAGATGTGTGTGGGGCCCTTAAACAAGTTCTGAAAACTTTGAAAGAATGGAGCAGGGACAAATTCGGTTCTATCACGAAGCAAATTGAAGTGCTGAGAGAGAGGCTTGAGGTCCTGCGTGCACAGGGTCGCCTTGACTCATGTGTGGAGATCCGAGATACGCTGGATAAGATGAATGAGATGCTCTATAGGGAGGAGATGATGTGGTTGCAGCGGTCAAGGATCGATTGGTTAAAGGAGGGCGACAGGAATACAAAATTTTTCCATCGTAAATCTGTTTGGAGAGCGAGGAAAAATATGATCAAAAAGCTCAAGGATGAGGCGGGCGTTTGGCATACGAGAAAGGAAGAGATGCATGGGGTGGCCAATGAGTTCTTTGATAAGCTATATGATCGAGATCCCGGAATAGACCCAGAATGTGCCATGCATTGCATTGAGGAAGTAATCACGTAAGAGATTAATGAGAAATTGTGCAAGCCTTTCAGTGATGAGGAAATTAGCTTTGCATTATTTCAGATTGGTCCACTTAAGGCGCCGGGTCCAGATGGTTTGCCGGGAAGATTTTTTCAGAGGAATTGGGGGGTCATGAAGGTTGATATTATTAAAGCCGTAAAGGAATTTTTTCATACAGCTCACATGCCACCTGGTGTGAATGACACGTCAATAGTGCTAATACCTAAGAAGCCACAGCCGGAATCACTAAAAGATTATCGCCCAATATCTCTCTGTAATGTGGTGTACAAGATCGTGTCAAAGTGCTTGGTGAATCGTATGAGGCCTCTGCTGCAAGATATTGTTACTGAGAACCAAAGTGCTTTTGTGCCGGGTCGTTTAATAACGGACAATGCTTTGATTGCTTTCGAGTGTCTTCACACAATGCAGAATTGTCGAGGTGATGGGGATGGTTACTGTGCTTACAAGCTGGATCTAGCCAAGGCGTATGACAGAGTAGATTGGTCGTTTTTGCAACGAGTGCTGGAAAAAATGGGCTTTCATCAACAATGGGTTCAGTGGCTCATGGCCTGCGTGACCACTGTTCGCTACCGTATCAAATTCAACGGCGAGCTCTTGCAACCTTTTACTCCGTCTCGCGGCCTACGCCAAGGCGATCCTTTGTCTCCGTATCTCTTCCTGTTTGTGGCGGATTGTCTATCGAAGCTGTTGAAGCATAATGAGGTGTTGGGTGCTATCTCAGGTTTAAAAGTTTGCAGGCAAGCTCCGGTGGTCACACACCTGCTGTTTGCAGACGATAGCCTGTTATTTTTCAAGGCTACACCACAGCAGGCTGGGCAAGTGAGAAGCACACTGAATTGTTTTGAGAGGGCGACAGGTCAGCTGGTGAGTGCAGAAAAATGCTCGATCTTGTTCTCACCTAATGTGCAGCAGCAGTACAAGGAGGACATATGTCTGAAACTCAATGTACAGCGAGAGGCGTTTGAGGCGCGCTACCTGGGACTACCGACACCAACTGGTCGCATGAAACGGGAAGCCTTCCAGCCGATCAGGGAAAGATTGGCTAAACGAGTTCTAGATTGGAGTGACCGGTTCATCTCATGTGCTGGTAAGGAGACTTTCATTAAGTCTGTTGCCCAGGCATTGCCCACGTATTCCATGGGAGTTTTCAGATTTACTTATGGTTTATCTGAAGACTTAATGAAGCAAATCAGGAAATATTGGTGGGGTGCCAAGAATGGGAAGCGTAGTACTCACTGGTGTGCTTGGGAGTGCATGTTGCAGCAGAAGAGCAAAGGTGGCCGTGGGGTTTCGTGACACGAAGTGTTTCAACCAGGCACTACTGGCGAGGCAAGCTTGGAGACTGCTATACAACCCTGAAAGTCTATGTGCGCGAATTATGAAAGCCAAGTATTACCCCAATGGGCATCTTATTGATACAGTCTTTCCAGGCAATGCATCTGTTACATGGCGAGCAGTGGAGTACGGGCTGGTATTACTGAAGAAAGGGCTTATTTGGAGAGTTGGTGATGGGCGCAGCATTCATATCTGGAGGGATAATTGGATTCCGCGGTTGCCAGACCTCAAGGTGATAGGGAAGAAGATGAGGCGCACAAGAACAAGGTGGGTTTCTGAACTAATTGATGTTCGGACCAATAACTGGGACGTTCAGAAACTGAAGGAGGTGTTCTTCGATCCTGACGTGGAAGAAGTTCAGAAAATCAAGCTGCCTCTCCGTGGGCAACAAGACTTTGTCGCTTGGCATCATGAGAAGTCAGGAATTTTCTCGGTTCGAAGTGCGTATAAGCTTGCTTTTGAGGAAAAATTTGGAAGCAATGGGCAGGCATCTAGTACTGCACCTGATGGATGCCGATCAGTATGGCAGCTAATATGGAAGTCAGGAGTTCCTCCAAAAGTTAAGCATTTTGCGTGGAAAGAGGCAACTGATACACTCCCAACTAGACTGCTCAAATTTCAAAGACATATCGAGAAGGATGCAGTTTGTGTTGTATGTGGTACTGAAGTGGAATCTGCCTTTCATGCTATGTTTAAGTGTCCTTTAGCAAGAAGCATGCTGGAAGCTATGCGTGAGCATTGGGATTTGCCAGCTGTGGATATGACCCTGGAACATGTACCAGAATGGTTACTGCAAATGTTGAATAATTGTCAACCAGAGGCCCGTGATAAATTGCTATTGGTGTTGTGGAGAGCCTGGTTTATCCGCAATAAGATTACACAAGATGGACCAGAGTGCTCAGTGGTTGGGTCAGTTCAGTTCCTGCTAAGCTATCATGATCTACTGTTCTCGATCCGGCAACGGAACCTGAACCCATCAGACAAAGGAGCAGAGCAGTCATATGACCAAAGCATGAGCAGAGGGAGCGTGAAACACTGGTGCCGGCCGAGTCAGGGAAAGGTCAAGATAAATGTGGACGCTGCTTTCTTCCATGACACGGGTAAGGCTGCAGTGGGAATTATTGTTAGGGATTCCGCGGGTGTTGTAATATTTGCTTCTGGACGAACTCTGTTTCATTGTGCCAATGCAGAGGAGGCCGAGCTGTTGGCATGTAAAGGACTTCACCTTGCGCTGCAATGGATCCCAGGACCTGTGCAGTTGGAAACGGACTGCCTGTATGCGTGCAATACCATCAAGAATGGTGCGAAGGACAGATCCTCATGTGCGATGCTGCTGGTGGAGATTAAAGAGCTCATCAATGAGCTGAGGGAGGTTGAGATTATGCATTGTAATAGGTTACAGAATAGGGCTAGCCATTTGTTAGCTAATAAGGCATGTACGGAGCTTTTCTCCAAAGTTTGGCTTCATAGCTGCCCAGACTTTGCCGCTGCTACTCTAGCAGCTGATTGTAACCCTGCTGTGGCTTAATAAATCTCAGCCTTTTCCCTTGCAAAAAAAAATATCCTGAGCAAGAGAACGTTTCTAACTTTTCAAAGCTGCTTCACGTTACGGGTCGAGAAAAACTTTGGCCCTGAGAGAGAGTGAGCCGATTTGGCTAGCCGACCATCGACGCGCAAAATAACCGCTGCCCTTTTTGCAAACAAATCAAACGTGTAGCACTAGCATGGGCTAGGTTGCCTAAGCTAAGCTGAAGCTGCAGGTAGCAAAGCTACCAAACGCTTACCGCTCAAAAAAAAAACCATGAGACTCAGTCGATTTTTTCTTCTTCGGAGCCCTTACCCAGTGAGCCATTTTTCCCTTCTGTTTATTGGGATATTTTTTCTTTTTACTGGAAATTGAGAGATTTTCCTCGGCTCTCTGGTTTCGGGCTGGGTCGCAGCGCCGCACGAGACATCCGGGCGGAGACAAATCGCATCAGCCCACGTACGAGGCCCATTTCCGCTGTCTTCGTATTAGACGTAGAAGTAGCTTGGTAGGATTACCGGTCTCTGCCCACGTCGTGCACCCCCCCCCCTCGATTCCCCAAATCACGAGACCAGACCAGACCAGACGAGAAACCACTCTCCTCAGTCTCCTCTCCCACCACGTTCATCCCGCACGGTTAAATCAAAATCCAAACCCCCACTTTCACCACCACCATCTCTGACCCTTTCTCTTCCCCTTCCTCTTCCCCCGTCCCGATTCGCCCCGTCCCCATCCCCTCCGCCGCGGCAAAACCCTAACCCTAGGCGGGGATGGCGACGCAGCCGCCCTCCTCCGCCGCGTCCGACCTCTACGAGACTGCCTCGCAGCCGGACCGACTTCGACTACCCCGACTTCCCGGAGCTCTCCCAGCCGCCGGCCCGATCCACGCCCCTGCCACCAGCCCCGGCCCCCGGCCCCGCTTCCGCGTCGTCCTCGTCCTGGCCGGCCCCGCCTCCGCCGCCCCCCGATGCCGGCTCCCCGGACGCCGATCTCGCGCCGCAGGACACCCCCACCCGCCCAGGCTCCCCCCCGTCGCCGTCGCCCCGGTCCGCCTCCAAGGCGCGCTCGTCGGCTGGCGACCGGCCA
>LAPY01001745.1:71750-94441 GCA_000970635.1 Eragrostis tef
AAAAATATATTACTATATGAAGATAACTGAATTACTATTTGAATTCTATACAAAAAAATTGTATTTGCCATGTACATTACCAAGTCTTGCATGTGTACAGGACGTAGAATGGTATTTACTCTAATATCATAGCATTTCTGATTGATTTTAATCTCCGTTGTTCAGGAGGATGTGTACTTGTTAAAAAAAAAGGGGGATGTGGTTTAATTTTCCATGCTCATTGCCAATTGAATTGTGTTTAGTGCAAAACAAGAAACATTTCAATTATTAAGCCACAGCTTCAAAACAGAACTCTGCTTATGTTTTCACATGCAAGCAGCAGAGTGCTGATTTTTTTTTTGTATCCATTTTAGATCATCACTTCATTGGTCTTGTTTCTAACTATATTTGCCAATTTAACTCTATATATGCTTTCGGCAATGCAATCACCGGCATAATGAGAACAGATCCGGTCGTCTGAATTACCCAAGCCCCAGTGAGAAGCCTTAACCACACTTAACACGAACAAATTAACACACTTGTGGTTATGGAGATCGCGGTGCTGGACTCTATCCATCCACCAGCAGTGTCGGTGTACAGTCTAACACCCATCCTATGATTTATGAAGCATCCTCAATATGCAGTACAACATTGATTAGTGGAAACATGAAGAGACATCCCATTCCATCAGTAGTTAACATATAGAACTATTCTGAACAAATGAAAAATGGCTCTAGCATACTGATAAGCATACATGAATACACTAATTCATTCTTCAGAAGCAATAAAGTATGTAACTTGAAAAAAGAATCAACATTCAAGTGGACAGAGGTGCATACCTTTCATTTTCAAGCTGTTCATTTCACCACTGATCAAGAACATCTGGTCTCGCCTTTGTTTGAAATAAGCTACATTGCAAAGCAATCAAATGAGAAAGCAAGGGAGAGGCTAAGACAAGTAGGTGGCATGCACGGGTATTAGCAAGTGAACAAAAATACAAAGGAAATGAGAGGCAAGAGGGCAAGAAACAATGTCTTGGTCACCTGTGCGATGGAATGGAGAGACGACCAGGGCGAGAGGAGGGCAGCTGCATGACGCGGGCTTGGTGCGCACAGTACCCGAATGTCGTCCATGCCGCTCTCTACCCATGCATCCGAACAGGATGGGACGGGAGCAATGAGGCGGGTGATCGGTGTGTGCAGAAGCAAGTGTTGAGATTGGACTGAGGCTTGGGGGAGGAGCGGAAGGAAGACGAAAAACCCTTCTTCAGCGGGAATATGAGCATTGCTTGCTCAAGGGGCGTCACACTCGTGATCGAAGCGAGGGTTCGCTTGCAGGGTCTGTAATTGCAGAAAGGTGTCAGTGCTTGCCAACCAAAGCGAAGTTGGTTGTCAAACAAGCAACACTAGGGGGCTGGCGCTGAGGTTGAGAGAATGGCGTAGGCTGGCAATGAGGTTGTCGTCAGCGATCAAATCTTCCGCTTGCGGTGTCAGGATGTAGTAAACTAGTAAACTACAAATAGATGTATGTGGGCATTGAGACTAAAAATTATACTTTTCATTGAGACTCACGTTAGGTAAAAAAAGAAGTTGACTCAAGGTGATGTAAAAACAAAACAAGCCGTCCAAGCCCTTTTGTTGAATCGGGAACAGACGTGAACAAGTGGAGTCACCTGGCTGACGGACGACCCCTTTCATACTGTTAGATTAGTCATATATTTTTGTTGCAGTACATCCTGTAATTTGATATTTGCAGAGTTAATTTTTGGTCTAAATTTTTATTTGTAACATATCCAAGTTCTTGAACACTCTGTTAGGGCTTGCTTGGTTGGAGCCCTGGCAAAGTTGCCTGAGTCAAGCGCAGCGCTCAGGCGTCCGATTTTGGATGCCTGAGGCTGTGATCGATTCCTGACACAGGCAGGTGCCTTCCAGGCACAAACCAAACAAGTCCTTAGGCACCCGAGCATCAAGCTTGCACATGATTTAATTATGTTTGATTCAAAGGGCAATAAAATGCCTATTTTCTAATTACCCAGGTTCAGGTTGTTTAATTCACTCGACTCAGGTAATCAAACATAATTGAAATGAGTTAAAGCACAATTATGAAGTTACTATCTGATTTTTGACATCGTTATATAATAAAAAGTTATATCCAATACTTTCATACTTTGGAGTGATTAACAGTTATATATTTTTAGATGAAAGCTAATATCTCCCAACATTACTTGTAGCTCTAACTTAGTCTGCTTTGATTTGCAGGTGCAATATAGAATGCATCCTTGCCTCTCAGAATTTCCGTCCAATTGTTTCTATGAAGGCACACTGCAAAATGGAGTAACTGTAAATGAGAGGCAGACGTCTGGAATTGATTTTCCTTGGCCTGTTCCCAATCGTCCTATGTTCTTTTATGTGCAGGTAATCTTTGGACAACCACTGAACTGGCCATGTTTGTACACACAACCTCTTTGTATATAGATGCATATTCATACCGAGTTTCTGCAGATGGGACAAGAAGAAATCAGTGCCAGTGGGACGTCTTACCTCAATAGAACTGAAGCTGCAAATGTTGAAAAAATTGTAACAACATTTTTAAGAAGTGGCGTTGTCCCAAGCCAGGTATTTTATTTGTTTCTGTTCATCTCAAGTGTGCACTAAGATTTTCCTTGCCTTGTAAAGGACACAACTGCAGAAGCATGTAATGTATTGTTTGCCGCACAGATTGGAGTTATAACACCTTATGAAGGACAGAGAGCTTACATTGTAAATTACATGTCAAGGAATGGCTCCCTCCGGCAACAACTTTACAAGGAAATTGAGGTTGGCCATGTAACATGTAAAATATATTGTCAGACCCCTCATATCAAAGGTTATTTTGCTTAAGTTTTGTACATCCCGCAGGTAGCTAGTGTGGATTCTTTTCAGGGAAGAGAGAAGGACTACATTATTCTGTCTTGTGTTAGAAGCAATGAGCACCAGGTATGCTCCTCTGATGTATTGTTATTGGAGACAATATGGATAGTTCAGCTATTATCTAGTCATGTTTGTTATGCAAATAGCCATTCATGTCTATTTGATAGGAATTTATTTACGCTACAGAGACATTGATAATATCATTATTAATTGTTTATATTCCTGGGTGAATTATCTATTTGTTTATTTTGTCATAATACATTTGTTTTATGTTGTCAGTGAATGAACTATTGGTGAGATCTGTAAACTGATATGATCCTTTCTTGTGCTCTTTTAGGGTATTGGGTTTCTTAATGATCCTCGCAGGTTAAATGTTGCATTAACTCGAGCACGATATGGTATTGTTATTCTGGGTAATCCTAAAGTTTTAAGCAAGCAGCCACTTTGGAATGGCTTGCTGACACATTACAAGGTACCACTTTCCATTCATACAATGATGTATTAGATATTTTTTGTTTCTTTTTTTGTGTGAGCTGAGGCATTGCATACATAAACCAAGTTATATGCTGTGTTTTGCATTGTTTTTGAGGTTTACATGTCTGTTTTGTTTGTTTAGGAGCATGAATGTTTGGTCGAAGGACCATTGAACAACTTAAAACAGAGTATGGTGCAATTTCAGAAGCCTAAAAAGGTGAGTTGATATTTCCCTGATCTCTGCTAGAAGGCATATTTTCATTTTTCGAATATACTAATTAGTGTTTTGGCATGTAGATCTACAATGATCGAAGGCTGTTCCTGGGTGGTGTTCAAGGTCTTATGCATGGATCTAGCTTTGGGGCTGCAGGCTCAAATGCAGCGGCAGATAAGAGAAGTGGTAGAGGAAAAGGTATATGGAGTTCTGTTTCATAGTGATTTCTTAAAATACCTTTTCATTTATCTTATTTCCCCTCTAAAACGCAGGACAATCCTTTGTTCCTTTTGGGCCTCCAAATGGGACTCATAAACCTGGTGTGCACCCAGCAGGCTATCCTGTACCTCGTATGCCCTTTCCTCCATTTCCAGCGGGTCCCCATTCTCAACCATATGCTATTCCAACACGAGGATCTATGCATGGGCCCATTGGAGCTGTTCCACCAGTGCCTCAACCTGGGGGTAGAAACTTTGGGGGCCCTCGTTCAAGTACTGGTGGTCCTATTGGTGGCCACCTCGCTCAACAGAACTCTCAGCAAGCTATGGGTGGCATGGGATCAGCTTATAATTTCACTGGCTTGGAGAATCCGAGCAGTCAGCCTTCTGCTGGAGGTCAAATGTCTCAAACTGGTTTAATGACACAGGTTTGCTTTCTTATATCTCATACATGGTACATGCTACGGAATAACAATAGTCCCACAGTAATATTTGCCCTGTCAAATGTAGATGCCTGTCCAAGGTCTCAGTCAGACATTCCGTGATGGTTTTTCCATTGGTGGCATATACATGCTACGGAATAACAATAGTCCCACATTAATATTTGCTCTGTCAAATGTAGATGCCTGTCCAAGGTCTCAGTCAGACATTCCGTGATGGTTTTTCCATTGGTGGGATGTCTCAGGTACTGTGAACTGTGATGCCTAGCATTGTTTTCGTGTTGAGTTCTCGTTTGATGGAACTTTTCTTTTTTGATTTGATAGGACTTTTTTGGAGATGATTTCAAGAGCCAAGGATCTCATGTGCCGTACAACATTGCAGATTTCTCCACCCAGGTTAGTATGTCGTCGGTTCAAAGAAATACTGTTAGTACTTCTTGAATCTTTCCTGAATATATTTTGTAAAATTTGGCCAATTAAGACCAGATTTTGTAATTCATGTTAGGCTTTAGTTAAGTTTTGCTCTGGTTAAGTTGAAAAAGGTATTTTGATCACAGGCTTCTCAAGGTGGTTATGGTGTTGAATTTACCCAAGCACCCCAATCTGGATACTCTGGGAATTACTTGAACCAAAATGCACATCCAGGATACTCACATATGGGTACAACGAATGACATTGTATCTCAGGTCTGCTCAATTTTTTTCATAACATAGTGCTAATCAGTCTGAACGTTTTAAGCATTTCTCTTGTCTACTTATGCTCCTAAATTTGTTTGTATGTCCAGGATCACATGGCCCATGGATCACATGCAATGTTTACACAAGCGGGGTACAATGATCCGTCACAAGATGAGTCATCTCAGATGCACTATGGAATGGCTCCTCCTGGCACTCTCCAGTCACAGGTGGTTCATCTTTTGAGATCTTCTGTTCACCCTCATTGTGATCATGAAGTGTGTTCTGTTCACCCTCATTGTGATCATGAAGTGTTGTAATCATAACTAGGATTCCTTTTTGCAGAGCATGATGAATCCTATGTACTCCCAATCATATGCTCACTATAACACCCAGCCCCAGTCCCTTCAACCTCCTCCGCAGTGATCATGAAAGAGTGTGATTAATGGCTGAAGCCACATTACATTTTGGAAGATTGATGGGTTGCATCTTTGGCCCACAGCATGACAGCAGCATGGTTGTGCCCTTCTGCACTATTGTGGAAGTGATAGTGCATAGACATCAGAGACAAGCAATCCGCACATCTTGGCACACTGTATTGGAAATTATTATCTGGGCAGTTGTACAAGATGGCTATGCCGAGTGACCGACGACCAGTGCTAAAGAGCACAGAAATGGCAACTATTTCTTGTTGTGGTAGTTCGCAATGGGGTTTTGACAACAAGTGGTGGCATCTGGTGCAGAGGAAGGTTGAAGACGCTACCTTCATCCCTCACCTGTATAGAAGGCACTCGGGGCTTGTAGTGGTACATGTGAATATTCCAGGATTTGCTGCCATCCAGGTCAGAGGTGCAGCTATCACCGGCCTCCATGGTATCACGAAGGCGCCTGCAGAGTGGCTTTGTATAGAGGTGCTATAGGTGGGGTGCCCAACCTTCATAGATCTCTTGCACATTGCCAATATATTTGCCATTATACTAAGTATTTTATAGCCTTGATATTTATATCACAGAAATGATGTTGGGTTTGTGATGTTGGCGAAAGTGAAAGTTTGTGATGATCGGCAAGTGGAAGTATTTTGTGTAAACACGTTTGATCGTGCTCTCTGGAGTGATATTGCCAAGATTCGTGGGGTGTTTACAATTTCTTTTGACCAACGCAATCAATAGATCTATTGATCTCTTATGTTTACCATTTGTTATGACTAGCGCATTCCATAAATGTATCTGTCTCGTCTTGTTGCGAGGTTACAATGTTTCTGTATGTTGCCGTGGTTTTGTAGTAAGAGTCCGGATTTCCTACAACCGTGGGTAACTACCCACCCGCCACATGCCGTCCGATCAGACATTAGGATTCGTGCAGGTTGATGCTGCTGCAATCACATTGTTGCCCAGAACACCGGATTTACTGCTTAACATCTGACATTCGCCGGGCCGTAGCGTCCTTGCACTCTGTGCGTCACCTATGAACCTATGAGTAGGTGCAGAACCTGCAGCTTGATGTGTTGCCGATGTACTTGCAAAAACATGGCGCCAAATGCTTCGAGCGTTTTCAGTATCGCGCCAAAGGAATTTCAGCACAGCCGTGGTTTTGTAGTAAGAGTCCGGATTTCCTACAACCGTGGGTAACTACCCACCCGCCACATGCCGTCCGATCAGACATTGTAACGTTGTGCCTGCCTGCTTGCATGTGTTGCTGCTGTGCGAGAGCTCAATAGGAGGGAGCGGCGGCGCCGAAAAAGCTGAACGGGAGCCGGTGGTGTTGGACGGAGACGCTGACGAGAGGTAGAAGAGTCTTGGGGGCACTTCGGTCCATACTAAAGATTGGTACACGAGTACAGTAGAAAACAGGGAGAAAGCGTAGAGAATGGCACGGTTCAAATTTCTGAAGAATTGTAATGGTGTTGGTCAGATTTTGATAATAGTAGTGGTATATTTTAAAACCGTAAAAATTGTAATAGTATGGTCCTAATTAACCCAATAAAGATTGATACGGAGTAGCTACCGATCACTGGAATTTATGGGTCCGTGGAGAAGGATGAAAGCATCTTCAAGTACATTTGTATACCGCGCGTGGCAGAGAAGGCCAGAGGATTAGCAGGGGGTAGGCTGCCAAAATGGTCAGGCTTAACCGCACAGATCTTGGTGACATGTGAATCGGACGGTAGCGAGGTGGTGGGCAGCTGTGCCATGGGGGGTGGGTAGTTACCCACGTGTGTAGCCAGCAATCCGGCTGGCTGGGAAAAGATTTGTTAAGTTGCATGCACCAACCAGTTGCACCTACCAACCTAAGCTAATAAGAGAGGTGGGCAAGTCACTTTATACTCCAACACTCCCCCTCACGTGCAGGCTCCCTCAGGCCGCAAAAGTGGGCAATTCACTTATACTCCAACACTTCCCCTCACGTACAGGCTCCTTCAGGCCGCAAACGTGAAATATTGGAGTGGGCTGCAATTTTAATATTAGAGTGGGCTGCAATTTATTTAATAAATCGTGCCAGCCAGGATTCGAACTCGAGACCTCTGGCTATGATACCATGTTAAGTTGCATGCACTAACCAGTTGCATTTACCAACCTAAGCTAATAGGAGAGGTGAGCAACTCACTTTATACTCCAACAAGATTCTTGTTGTAGATCTCTTCCCTGTGGCGCTCAGTTCTTCATGTGAACGAAAATATAGCATGATCACAATTTGGGGGAACAATAATATAATATTATCATAATTTGAATAAAATTGGAGGAAGAAAAAGATAAACTCATATATGTCCGAAGGCAATAATTTTTCTTGTGGTGCCTCTTTTTGGGGTTCTTTAGCACTACTCTTTTCCCTTTACATATTATTAAAGTGCCAGATTTTTCTTTGTTGAAGAACTTGCTTCTCTGTACACAGATAGTTACAATTTCTCCTGCCGGCTGGGAAAAGATTCTTGCTGTAGATCTCTTTCCTGTATGGGTGCTCAATTCTTCAGGTGAATGAAAATATAGCATGGTCATAATTTGGGTAACAGTAATATAATAATACTCCATCATAATTTGAGTAAAATTGCCGAAAGGAAAAAAAATAAACTTATATATGTCAAAAGGTAATGATTTTTCTTACGGTGCCCTTTTTTTTTCCATTTGCATATTATTGAAGTTCTTTAGAACTTGCTTCTCTGTATACATGTATGATTTGGGGATGATATGATGCTGCATGCGCAATAAAACTGCAAGTAACAGATAGTTACATTTTCTGAAGTATGCCGTCATATCTAACTCACTGCACAACTACCTAGAGGCGTTTATAGCTTCTTCAGTTTTTTTGTCCAATCAACGTGCACTAAACCCACCGACTGACGTCCAATTTTAGATGGGTTATGGCTTCAGACCTCCACACCAATTTAGGATGCACGTAGACATTTAGGTCTAGGCAATCGGTGAATACGGTTAATCCTTCAACTGCAAAAAGAAGACACAAGTGCTAAATTCCTCTGCAAAATTTAGATATATCAAATCGAATGGAAAATTGGGTGACAGCAGTATCAAATGAATGACATGTTAGTTCAAGCCTCATGATGCCCAGTCATTTAAGGCTAGGCATATGATTAATATAGTTAAGCCCAACAGGGAAAAAAAAGGTGGTCAGTGCAAGTGCTAACATCCTCTAAATTTGTATATAAATAAAATGGGTGGAAAATTGGGCCAAATTGAATTTGAGATGGAACGTAGGACTTCAGAACTCTGTATTAATCATGCACGTAGTCACTTAGGTCTAGGTTAGATTAATAGAGTCATAAAGATTCGGCTTCACAAAATTGGTTTTCACAAAACTAGAAACTGAAATGATATGACGTAAAAAAAAGCCAAAATATTTCAGTTTTTTTTCCTTGGGGATTTAACTAGATTTTAGTATGAACCCTCTTTTGCAACCCTCTTTCAAAGAAATTCAATGGCCTAGTGTAAAAATATACAAAGATTATAGTTATATGTTAAAAGAAATTCACATTACGCTAGATTGCTAGCAAATTACGGGTGTGACAAAAGAAGTTTTGATATATTAATCTCCCTTGAATAAATTTTATAGTTATGGATTTAAGCATTCAATAAATACATAAAGTTAGGATATAATATTTCATTTTTGATAATTGAGAACTGATATAACTTTGTTATCAAAATATCGCAAAAGTAATAGTTAAGTTAGTTCAGTTTCAGATTTTCAATACTTGATTTTTGGAATTTTTTACCCGTTCCTAAATCATTAAACTCTGTAAGCATCTCAATTGGTGGACACCAGGGGCGAAGCTATGTGTCATCATCGGTGTCACACGACCCCGACAAAATTCACAGAAACCTACTGTTTAGTATGCTGTCGACCCCGTTGCCCAAGCTTCGCCCCTGGTGGAAACAAAAAGTGCTTTCCAATAGAGATTAAATGAAATAATCCTGCTATATGATATACATAAGACCTGGCCCCACGACCATTGTTTTATAGCCTCAAATTCAAGGGATCACAAACAGGGCTCAGATTGCATAGTCAGGACTCAGGAGGTGGTACGCATTAACGCCTAACATTTTGGGAAATTTGTCTGGCGGACACCCATAAAGGGTGGTTTTGTGTGACAGACACTGAACTCGTCGTATTTGTCTGGAGGGCACCGCGAAAATCTGGTTTTGTTTGGAGGACACCGCGCGCCTTTTTCCAGCCCGATGGAAGAGTGGAATGACGCAAGTGTCCTTTGTGCCTTTCACCGGACCGGTTCAGATGGAGGAACAAGTGGATAAGATGCGCAGCCGTCGACGCCCGTCGCCTCCATCCGCCTCCGCCGACCCGTACCGACGCCCGCCTCTGCCGACCTGTGCTGACGCTCGCCTCCGCCGACCCGTGTCGACGCCCGCAGAGCGCCCTTCGACCATGTCGTCGACCATGTCGGCGAGAGGGTCGACATCTGGCGCGGTGAGGGGGTCGATGTCCGTAGCCCGTTCCAGGGGCAGATGGCCGGTGAGCCTGTTCCAGAGACGGAACAGAGGAAGAAAATTCTTCTGATGCATGAAGGATGCTCGGGTAAGCATCAGTTCTTGGCGCTCGTCTTCAATTTGATTTTGTTCGATTCAAGAATTTGATTTCACTCGATTTTGGCCTGATTTTGGGTGTATTTGACATGTCAGATACCAGGGAAGAGGACCACGAATGGAGTAGTGCTTGGCGGCGTCTGGGTCGGGGTAGGGTTACGACGGCGTGGTTTCGTGTGAGCGGGGAAGCGGCGTCTGGTTTCAAGAGAGCGGGAAAGACGAATGAGAAACAGAAGGGATGGGAAGAGCAGATGAGGGGCAAAACTGGTATTATCAAAATTTTCACTCTCCCAACGGGCTGAAAAAGAGCGCGCGGTGTCCTCCAAACTAAACCAGATTTTCGTGGTGTCCTCCGGACAAATACGACGAGTTCAGTGTCCGTCACACAAAACCACTCTTTACGGGTGTCCTCCAGACAAATTTCCCTAACATTTTCCATGATGTTTTTTTTTTCTTTTTGCTTTGGCTGGAGGCACTTCCCAATTCCCATAGTACAACCACTGCTGCTGTGGCCATAGAGCATACAGAAACCTCCATGATGAAAACAATTGGACATTTTTTTTGAAAAGAAAATAAAAAAAATAGTATTAGCCCAGCCGCAGCTCCCAGCCGAGCCCATCCCAGCCCGTTCCAACAGCTGAGCCCAGCCCTTCGCCACCGGTACCTTTACACTCCCCTCCTCTCCAAATCAGCCAAACCCCATTTCCCAGGCCGCATCCTTCCATCAGTCCGCGCAGACAGGAGAGAAGGGCGTAGGGGAAAAAAAGGACAAAAATGCTGCGCCACGCCGCCCGCCGCCTTGCCTCCCGCTCCGCCGTCGCCGGCCGCCGGGCGCTCTCCACTGCGGAGGTGCCCGCGCAGGCCGCGGAGGACTCGTCGTTCGTGGAGGCGTGGAAGAAGGTGGCCCCCAACATCGAGCCCCCCAAGACGCCCATGTCGCTGATGCAGCCCCGCCCCCCCACGCCGGCCACCATCCCCACCAAGCTCACCGTCAACTTCGTCCTCCCCTACAAATCCGAGATCGCCAACAAGGAGGTATATCCTCGTCCGGCATTCCTTCGCCTCCTCCCTTTCCTGGTCTCAGATCTGAGAATACGGACGTGTCTAGGGTTTCGCGTCTGTGCGATCTGGAGTTTGGTATCGGGGCTGGGGCGATTTGTAGGACGTCTGCGCGTTCAACGATCTGGGTCGTCCGGGTGTGATAGGAATGTTCATCTGTGGTCAGAGTGGTTCGTTTAGGGATTGTCGATTCGGTGTATTGTGAATGCTGTCGCTGTTGCCCAATGTTATGGTTGAAATCAAATGTTCGTGATACATGAATCGTTGCGTTCGGTCCTATGGAGTTTCTCATTGCGGGTGGTTAGATAATTATCAGGTATCCTCCTTTCAGTGGTGTTGGTCTTGGTTGGGCAGGCTGTAGCTGATCTCGTGGACGTGTCAATTTGGTGTAATCCGTAAGATAGATGGGCCTCTGTCTACTTTGGTGGAGCTGATGAGTAGAAGTTAGTGACTGATGACAAGCAATTGATGCCGATGATTTTGTGGATGGTTTTGTGGGTTAGGGCTGCAGTTATTGCGGGTGGTTTTGTGGATGTTCGTTTCAGAGCATCCGGGTTCATGAGGATTTTTAGTCTCGTCTGAGGTTCCTCCTGGTTTTTATTCCTTCTGTTCAGAAGTCAGTTTTACATATTTCTACATCAGGTTAATGTCTGTATAACTCGAGGTATATTTGTGATGAGCATGATCCTTGGCTTGTAGCTTGTTACTTATTAATGAGTTTGGCCCCCTTTATTATTTTCTTTTGTACTGGTGTTTGCAATGTTATGTCAAACTGAGACTTTTGCAATGTTATGTTCTGATGCTGTTGTAGCTTGACATAGATTATTACTTGATAGCTTTTGTTATTGATGTCATATCCTGGTGTGGTTGCCCATGATCGGGAAAAAGAAGTTTTGTAGTAGAAAAGTGCATTTTAGTGTGCTCTGCTAATCACTTGTTTCTAATTTGTTGCATGAACTGACATCTCTTTGTCTGTACAACAAATTAGCATTTGCTTGTGATGCTTATTCCAGTGCTGAATAGGCCAAATGTTTTATTCAAAGTTTACAACTTGGTTTCTGGTGAGAAAAGGTAGCTTGGTGTCATCAGGAGCTTTCTTCATCCACTTATTCTCGTTCACTACGATGATATGTGACCAACTTCTTGACTTGCCTTACTGCATGTTGGATAGTTTCTGAGGAGCTGCTTTCTGTGGGATTATTAAACTTACTATGGAATAGAGGGAGTATTTGTTTATGTTGAATTGTGAAACGTATTGGCATTAAGATCATTTTGCTTTCCCTCTGAACCTTTTGTTATGATGGTACTCTTTTTACATGATGCTGTATAAGTAGATATAGGTTTCAAGATACTCTACCGCCATATTTATCATTGCTATTTATCTTCGAAGGAATTACTGGTTTACAGTTTTCTCGTAAGTTTATTATATGGTTAATGCGCCTTGTTCCCATCAGTTGTGTTTATCTGGGAACTGTATTGTTTTGTATTTCTTTCAATTGATGTGGCATCATGTAACCTTTCTCAGGTTGACATGGTAATTGTCCCAGCTACAACTGGACAGATGGGTGTTTTGCCAGGGCATGTTGCCACAATCGCAGAGCTCAAGCCTGGTGTTCTCTCTGTACATGAGGGAAACGATATTACCAAGTACTTCGTGAGCAGTGGCTTTGCATTCGTCCACGCAAACTCTGTCGCTGATATCGTGGCTGTTGAGGCTGTCCCTCTGAGAAGGGCGTAGGGGAAAAAAAGGACAAAAATGCTGCGCCACGCCGCCCGCCGCCTTGCCTCCCGCTCCGCCGTCGCCGGCCGCCGGGCGCTCTCCACTGCGGAGGTGCCCGCGCAGGCCGCGGAGGACTCGTCGTTCGTGGAGGCGTGGAAGAAGGTGGCCCCCAACATCGAGCCCCCCAAGACGCCCATGTCGCTGATGCAGCCGCGCCCCCCCACGCCGGCCACCATCCCCACCAAGCTCACCGTCAACTTCGTCCTCCCCTACAAATCCGAGATCGCCAACAAGGAGGTATATCCTCGTCCGGCATTCCTTCGCCTCCTCCCTTTCCTGGTCTCAGATCTGAGAATACGGACGTGTCTAGGGTTTCGCGTCTGTGCGATCTGGAGTTTGGTATCGGGGCTGGGGCGATTTGTAGGACGTCTGCGCGTTCAACGATCTGGGTCGTCCGGGTGTGATAGGAATGTTCATCTGTGGTCAGAGTGGTTCGTTTAGGGATTGTCGATTCGGTGTATTGTGAATGCTGTCGCTGTTGCCCAATGTTATGGTTGAAATCAAATGTTCGTGATACATGAATCGTTGCGTTCGGTCCTATGGAGTTTCTCATTGCGGGTGGTTAGATAATTATCAGGTATCCTCCTTTCAGTGGTGTTGGTCTTGGTTGGGCAGGCTGTAGCTGATCTCGTGGACGTGTCAATTTGGTGTAATCCGTAAGATAGATGGGCCTCTGTCTACTTTGGTGGAGCTGATGAGTAGAAGTTAGTGACTGATGACAAGCAATTGATGCCGATGATTTTGTGGATGGTTTTGTGGGTTAGGGCTGCAGTTATTGCGGGTGGTTTTGTGGATGTTCGTTTCAGAGCATCCGGGTTCATGAGGATTTTTAGTCTCGTCTGAGGTTCCTCCTGGTTTTTATTCCTTCTGTTCAGAAGTCAGTTTTACATATTTCTACATCAGGTTAATGTCTGTATAACTCGAGGTATATTTGTGATGAGCATGATCCTTGGCTTGTAGCTTGTTACTTATTAATGAGTTTGGCCCCCTTTATTATTTTCTTTTGTACTGGTGTTTGCAATGTTATGTCAAACTGAGACTTTTGCAATGTTATGTTCTGATGCTGTTGTAGCTTGACATAGATTATTACTTGATAGCTTTTGTTATTGATGTCATATCCTGGTGTGGTTGCCCATGATCGGGAAAAAGAAGTTTTGTAGTAGAAAAGTGCATTTTAGTGTGCTCTGCTAATCACTTGTTTCTAATTTGTTGCATGAACTGACATCTCTTTGTCTGTACAACAAATTAGCATTTGCTTGTGATGCTTATTCCAGTGCTGAATAGGCCAAATGTTTTATTCAAAGTTTACAACTTGGTTTCTGGTGAGAAAAGGTAGCTTGGTGTCATCAGGAGCTTTCTTCATCCACTTATTCTCGTTCACTACGATGATATGTGACCAACTTCTTGACTTGCCTTACTGCATGTTGGATAGTTTCTGAGGAGCTGCTTTCTGTGGGATTATTAAACTTACTATGGAATAGAGGGAGTATTTGTTTATGTTGAATTGTGAAACGTATTGGCATTAAGATCATTTTGCTTTCCCTCTGAACCTTTTGTTATGATGGTACTCTTTTTACATGATGCTGTATAAGTAGATATAGGTTTCAAGATACTCTACCGCCATATTTATCATTGCTATTTATCTTCGAAGGAATTACTGGTTTACAGTTTTCTCGTAAGTTTATTATATGGTTAATGCGCCTTGTTCCCATCAGTTGTGTTTATCTGGGAACTGTATTGTTTTGTATTTCTTTCAATTGATGTGGCATCATGTAACCTTTCTCAGGTTGACATGGTAATTGTCCCAGCTACAACTGGACAGATGGGTGTTTTGCCAGGGCATGTTGCCACAATCGCAGAGCTCAAGCCTGGTGTTCTCTCTGTACATGAGGGAAACGATATTACCAAGTACTTCGTGAGCAGTGGCTTTGCATTCGTCCACGCAAACTCTGTCGCTGATATCGTGGCTGTTGAGGCTGTCCCTCTGGATCAGATCGACCCAAGCTTGGTCCAAAAGGGCCTCACTGATTTCACGGCTAAGCTTGGATCAGCCTCGACTGACTTGGAGAAGGCTGAGGCTCAGATCGGAGTTGATGTTCACAGTGCGCTCAATGCTGCATTGGCCGGTTAATTGGTGACATCTCAAATTGTCTCGTCTTCTGCATCTTCATTTTTAGAATGTGAGTTGAAGTTTGCAAACTCCTGGACACGGGATGGAGGAAATGATCTTAAATAAACTATACTCCATCTCAAACAAATGCTGTTTTTTCTTTTACTCTAATCCTGCATGGATTTCTTATTGTACCCGTGAATATTTATCTGAGCTCCATGACCTAGTGCTGCTGCTTTCAGTTTTCAATCTGAGTTGATGCTTGAATCGGAAGAGAGATGGTCAACTTCGTAGCTCCAGTCAAATGCCTCATAGACGCTCTCTTTTCTTTTCTTTTTTATCTATGACTTATGTTATTGCTTGTGATCATCTTCGGGTTCCTGGTTGTGAACTTGTCAATCGTTAAACATAGAATAACGTCTACTCGCTCTGATTTAATCTCTTGATGTTGGTTCAAAAATTAAACTAACCAATGTAAATAAATTAAAACCAGAGGGCATCAGCTTAATTACGCCGTATTTTTCTTGTACCATTGAAATTCGTCTGCACACACGTGATGTCCCCTGATTTTTACTGATGATGTTAGGAGATTTTTTTTTTTGAAGGCACTGCGCCCACCAGGGGCTAGAAACATCTTCATTGATCTGGAGAGAAAGGTACAATAGCACAAAGGCCATTACATGAATTCAGAATTACAGATAAGCCCTTGAGCAAGACACTAGGGACATCACAAGAAATAAAAATTACATTCAGGTCCCCTGAAGCTCTACCACATCGGCAATTGAGACGAGCACATCGCCGCTGCAGAGACTCCACCAAAGGCATGACGAGTGCCACTTCGCCGCTGAGCCAACTTGTACAGACGCCATCATCAGCAGCAGACGCCATAGGCACAACACAAGAACTTGCAACGGTCGAAGCCGTAGATCTGGAGGGAGCAACACCGGGCTTGACCAAAGAGCAATTCCTCCAACGAATTTGGGGACCAGCAGCAGAGCGCGATCAACCCGAACTGAGGAATCAAAGCTTCCAACAGGTAGCTCAAACATGGAACAACCAGAACATGCACCTCGCCACCACAGTACCTGATCCAAATCAAGGAAGAACAAAGAGGAAGAGGAACACCCACCGGGAAGGAAACCGGTAGGGACAGCAAAAGGCATCACGCCTACACCCACTAGGGAAAACATGAAGAGCAAATCCATACCGGAAACAACAGCAAACAAATCGTCGGCGTGCAAGACGAAGACGATGGATTGTAACCGGATGGAATAGCCCAGGCTAAAAAGAAAGAGAAAAAACTACCCTACAGCTGTACAGGGAGGGGTCCCTCACCCTTCACAACGCCGGCAAGGAGCCGGAGAGGGAGGGGAGGGGCCAGATTTGGCCCAAGGAAGAAGAAGCTACTGTAGCAGGAGAGAGGGGGCGGGAGCCAGAGAGACATGTTCTTGAGGCGTAGCATTGTCTGTTTTGCCCTGAAGCTCCAGATGGATCTCGATCGGCCCCGACGCCGGGCACCTTGACGTGCTTGTCCCAGTCACGCCGGCGGCCAACGTGGTGCTCGATCGACGAGCTCCGCGACGTGGAGCGGTCCGTCAAGGCGACAAGCTTGGCGCAGAGGAGGAGAGGTTTCTCGATCGCCCGTCAGGGCTCTGCTTGTCCAGCTCGCCGACGGCCATGGCGTCGATGATCCTCGGGCTCACATTGTACACGGCGGCGAGGACGACGGGGAAGGCCTCGGAAAGGTCAGCATCGTCGTCTCCAGCCGGTAGCTCGCTGGTCGGCGGGTCGACGTCGAGTGCCTGCTGGTGGCTGCGCTGGCCGAGCCAAGCCTACGCCTTCTTGGCAAGCTCCGACACACGGACAACGGGGTGGCCATGGCCATCGCCTGATGAAGGTGTACGTCATCTTGGTTTACGTCAGCAGGGTGGGATTAGTAAACTGATTAAAGGTGTAAATTGATCTGGTCTAGGGAATGAGGGGGGCAAAATGAACCAAAGGTTATGTGAGGGGGTTATCTAGACTCCAGCCAAACTTCGAGAGAGTAAAGTGGACTTTATCCGATCTGAAATAATAAGTAAATATATTGTGGAACAATTTCTCGGCAAGGAGCCGGAGAGGGAGGGGAGAGGCCAGATTTGGCCCAACAAAGAAGCTACTGTAGCAGGAGAGAGGGGGCGGGAGCTCTCTGGAACTCATGTTAGGAGATTTTGAGTTAAAAATGTTCTAACGTCATTAATAAAAAAATAAAAAACTTGAAGGGAGTACAATCAATCTATATAAATTACCTCTGTAAAGATCCTCGTGGTTCTTCAAAGTTTTACACCTCGCACCACATGTCCGTGCAACGATTTTGTGAATAGTAAGAGGGGTCCTTGCATCTCGGCCTCCTTGGTTGCCCTGCATGAGCCTTCCGATCTTGCTGGTGGCGTTTAGCTACTGCCGGATCCCCTGAAACGGCTACAGTCCTATGGTTCTCCGTCATCATAGCACGCACGCGGTGAATACGAGTAGCTGCTATTATTTATTTATTTATTTTTTGAAATGGAAAATGGAATCCATTAACCGGGAGCTGACTGAATATCAGCAGCTACATGACAGTTTACAAAAGCAGGGTGACCATCTGGCCATACCATGAGTAGCTGCTATTATTTTTTTTGGATTACTACAAAACGCGTGCCAACAAAGTACTGGTATTCCCGTGGGATATGTTGCGAAAGCGTTGCCACTTGTCACACGAGAAAATGCTGTGTTCAGGCCCTATGATGAGGCGCCTTGCTCGAGCCTACCTGCACAAATAAGCGCTAGAGTCAATGAACACGGCGGCTCACCCGTCACAACTCGCAACAAAACACCCACGTTCAAAGACCATCTTCATGTAGCGAAAGGGTTACTAGTAGCTAGTCCTAAAACAACATAACGTTCCAGCGCAAAGCCGCAAATAACACCCATATTCTACACCTCAGGTGGTCCAGATTTGCTAATCAAAGAACTGCAATTACGTTACAACAACTTTGATGTTCTTAGAGCTACACCCAAATGTTGGGCAGGCGGGCCAGTATAGGTACAAGCGTGCAGCAGCATGATCCCATTATACCGATCTGCCAATTTGCCAGGCTGCTCTTATGTGTAGTCTTCAAGGGCATCTCGACCTGGAAAACTCCTTTGCCCTGGCGCCCAAGCCAAGGCTTGTCAAGCTTAATAGCCGAATACAATAGGATCACGGCTTGTGGAGCTTGAAGCCAAATACGCGAGGCACATAGCGCTGTGACGGCTTCTGTGGCTTGAGGTGTTCGTATGTCATCAGGAACAGATGGGGAAATGTTGTCCCAAAGTATGCTCCGTCAATGTCTGAACAAGGTCAAGAAAACAGCAGAATATAACAACATGGCAATTCTCCGCAACTATGGAACTGAAAGACACAAGTTAGTTGACCTAATGTACCTATTACCTATACCGATCATCTTGGGAGTTCGAAACACAAGATCAACTGTGATTAATTAACTGTTTAAGGGGGTTTGCAACTATTGAAAGCTATCAGCACATAAGAGAACTTTTGCATCCAATCTAATGATCAAAATCCACCCAAACCAGAAACAGAGAAACAAAAACAAAAAGGAAAAACACACTGCATTATGACAATCTAATAAGAGAATGGTTAGGATACTGCCTTGGTACTTGGACCGTGGGTAGTAGATGTCTTCACATTTGGGGCAGTATATCTTCACAGTGCTAGATCGATGAATATCTGATTGTCCAACTGGCAGGCATGGCTGACCACAGCAGTAAACTCGCGGGCATCGTCCAAAGTCATAGTTCTTATACTTCTCCAGCTGCCCAGAAATACAACCCTTATATATAGATTCTATCAAAGAGCAATACAGATAGATCGAGCAGAACACGTACCATTGCAGCCAGTCCTTTGCTGGTAAGAATGTACCGGGCATGAATCAAGCCATACAACATCTCTGCAGCAGATTCCACCAGCTCATTTTGTTCTTCAGTGAACATATCACCTATTACAATTAAATAACTGAAGAACGTCAGCCAAAAAATATATATAACCATGGGATAAATACCACAATATCCAACCCAAAACCAATGATACATAAACCACAAGTCTTTCAAAATCCTAACATATTTAGACCTGACAATCGAATTATAAAATTCACTTCATTCTTAGAGATCATAAGAATCCTAGAAGCAAGAAACACTTTCTCAAGAGGGAAAAAAAAGAAGAAGCTAATTTAACAGATGCTCCGGAGTCCAAAAGTCCATGAAAAAGAAATTTAAACTAGGAGTGATTTGACAACTGTTGCTTAATCAATAATAATACCCTAAAAGTAGTAAGATGCGTGACTCAAGCACAAGATGTGAAGCATGTGCCCCAGTTAACAGGAAGCAATGCAGAACGATGTCCTGAGTAGAACTCTAGATATGTTTGTCCATACAATGAGTAGGAGGCTAGGAGCTAACAGCATTATAGCACCATTTTCGAGAATCACCATAGCTATTTGTTGCCACCAGGTGCTTCAAAAATGGTTGAACCGTTCCCGGGGATAGTTTCCTGCTATACAAAACTCTATTGAAGCCAAGTCTAGGAGTGCAGAACTAACCATGTGCGATAGACCCACAACTACTAGCCCAACCATGGCAAATTGGAGTTGGGAGTAAGCCAATCCATGCAAGATAAAAATTAGTGCTTCCAAAACATGGGCTGGAAAATCCAAATTAATTGTCAGGTTTGGAGATGGTATTCTGCAGCGTCTTATATGTAAAAATCAAGACATCTAATTGCCAAAAAAAATGTATGAATGAATGAAACTACCTCGCTATTTCCTTGACCCTCTCTGCTTTTAAATATAGAATGATCTTTGCTAGGAACAGCAATCTAGACCTTAACAAGAAAGCTTTTACAATAACATCCTATAGGATCCAAATATGTTTGGTTCAATTACATCGAACATGAAGTTATTATGTGTCTTAGTAATTGCAAAGGAAAATTACCATGAGATGACTCAATATCCAGAATGAGATCGAGTGCATAATCGTAATATGGAACTTGGCTGCTAAGGCCACAAAGATTGAAGTCATCTTGTATGTAGTCATCATCGACTTCACAGAAGAACTCATTCCCCCTTAGGTTGCAGTACCATGAAATCCATGAGGTGTCTTCCCCATCAGAGCCGCTAACATCTGATCCTTCACTATCAGAATCAGATTCCCATGGCAATTCTCCGCAACTATGGAACTGAAAGACACAAGTTAGTTGACCTAATGTACCTATTACCTATACCGATCATCTTGGGAGTTCGAAACACAAGATCAACTGTGATTAATTAACTGTTTAAGGGGGTTTGCAACTATTGAAAGCTATCAGCACATAAGAGAACTTTTGCATCCAATCTAATGATCAAAATCCACCCAAACCAGAAACAGAGAAACAAAAACAAAAAGGAAAAACACACTGCATTATGACAATCTAATAAGAGAATGGTTAGGATACTGCCTTGGTACTTGGACCGTGGGTAGTAGATGTCTTCACATTTGGGGCAGTATATCTTCACAGTGCTAGATCGATGAATATCTGATTGTCCAACTGGCAGGCATGGCTGACCACAGCAGTAAACTCGCGGGCATCGTCCAAAGTCATAGTTCTTATACTTCTCCAGCTGCCCAGAAATACAACCCTTATATATAGATTCTATCAAAGAGCAATACAGATAGATCGAGCAGAACACGTACCATTGCAGCCAGTCCTTTGCTGGTAAGAATGTACCGGGCATGAATCAAGCCATACAACATCTCTGCAGCAGATTCCACCAGCTCATTTTGTTCTTCAGTGAACATATCACCTATTACAATTAAATAACTGAAGAACGTCAGCCAAAAAATATATATAACCATGGGATAAATACCACAATATCCAACCCAAAACCAATGATACATAAACCACAAGTCTTTCAAAATCCTAACATATTTAGACCTGACAATCGAATTATAAAATTCACTTCATTCTTAGAGATCATAAGAATCCTAGAAGCAAGAAACACTTTCTCAAGAGGGAAAAAAAAGAAGAAGCTAATTTAACAGATGCTCCGGAGTCCAAAAGTCCATGAAAAAGAAATTTAAACTAGGAGTGATTTGACAACTGTTGCTTAATCAATAATAATACCCTAAAAGTAGTAAGATGCGTGACTCAAGCACAAGATGTGAAGCATGTGCCCCAGTTAACAGGAAGCAATGCAGAACGATGTCCTGAGTAGAACTCTAGATATGTTTGTCCATACAATGAGTAGGAGGCTAGGAGCTAACAGCATTATAGCACCATTTTCGAGAATCACCATAGCTATTTGTTGCCACCAGGTGCTTCAAAAATGGTTGAACCGTTCCCGGGGATAGTTTCCTGCTATACAAAACTCTATTGAAGCCAAGTCTAGGAGTGCAGAACTAACCATGTGCGATAGACCCACAACTACTAGCCCAACCATGGCAAATTGGAGTTGGGAGTAAGCCAATCCATGCAAGATAAAAATTAGTGCTTCCAAAACATGGGCTGGAAAATCCAAATTAATTGTCAGGTTTGGAGATGGTATTCTGCAGCGTCTTATATGTAAAAATCAAGACATCTAATTGCCAAAAAAAATGTATGAATGAATGAAACTACCTCGCTATTTCCTTGACCCTCTCTGCTTTTAAATATAGAATGATCTTTGCTAGGAACAGCAATCTAGACCTTAACAAGAAAGCTTTTACAATAACATCCTATAGGATCCAAATATGTTTGGTTCAATTACATCGAACATGAAGTTATTATGTGTCTTAGTAATTGCAAAGGAAAATTACCATGAGATGACTCAATATCCAGAATGAGATCGAGTGCATAATCGTAATATGGAACTTGGCTGCTAAGGCCACAAAGATTGAAGTCATCTTGTATGTAGTCATCATCGACTTCACAGAAGAACTCATTCCCCCTTAGGTTGCAGTACCATGAAATCCATGAGGTGTCTTCCCCATCAGAGCCGCTAACATCTGATCCTTCACTATCAGAATCAGATTCCCCTGCAGCAATAAGGATGGAAGTGTTAATGCATGAGTGCTTATAGATTATGATGCAAACGCATAAATATAAGCAGCCAATCTCAAACCGAAAAAGCCAGAAGCAACTAGGATGACTACGAAAATCTCCATAACATTTAGATTGGTTAATAGATAGGAAAACTTCTGAAATATGTGTAAACATAAAGCTGCCCACTCTGCGAAACCAAAAAACACCCCCAAACTTCTAGTACATGGACCATTGGACCCATCCACAATCACCGGTTCTGAAAATCTAAGCAGCATGAACTCACATCAACACATTGTAGAAAACAAAATGTTGCCAACCAATAATCTCCTCAATCAGCTCCGAAGCACCGTTTACACGGGTGAATGTCAAAAACTGAACAAAGTATCAAACACACCCGCCCAAATCTGTGTAATCAAACACCCCATCTGCAGGCGAACCAACAGTTTGGAACCTCCCAAACCGATCCCCTTCAGCTGCAACCACATCCTACCATGTCCTTCAAGAAACTTAGCTCCAGCGCACCACGGAACCACAGATTAAGGGACGCTACGAGCCCACGGAACGACACGCCACAGAGAGAGTATCGCGGTGACGTCACCTTCGGAGCAGCGGCCCTTGGGTATAGACGATGCAGAGGACGGCACGACGAGGCGGTGATGGTCGCGCCCGACGCCACCGCCGCCAGCCGACCCCCTCGACGTAGACGGCGAAGCC